>OX246737.1:69672313-69776726 GCA_945910005.1 Isoperla grammatica | reverse complement strand
AAAAATTTCAAAAAAGTCATTAAATTTGGTTTAAATTATTTTAATCAAATTTACATAAGTTTAATAAAAATTTAATCCCAGGAAAACGAATCGAAAAAAATGAGTCTACTTCATTAAAACGTCTTTATTATGAATAAGTTGACAACAACTTATATAACGATCATTAAAAGTCTACCACTTTTGATTACGTTTCAATCAATTTAATTGTGGCCTATAATTTTTTAATCGATAAATGAGCCGTATTGGTCGTTTGTGAGGTCTCATTAACATCATTATGTACCACAATAAACATTCATATACATGTGATATTTCCACATCGAACTCAGGTGTATATCGCTAATGAGTTTGTAATTAATTGCTCATTATTGAATAATAATTCGAATATGGCGGAATTGCATGGCAACTGCTCTCGGTCGGATAGAGTTGCCCTCGGTCTGAGAAAGGAGTAGGAACGGTTACTCCAAAGATTCACCGCTTTTTTAAAGTAAGTGACCTTGGTTCCGTTTTATAATTTTGTGTGTGTGTGTGTGTGTGTGTGTGTGTGTGTGTGTGTGTGTGTGTGTACGTTTTAACATTTATTCTGGTTCAATAAGTTTCCGCGTGTGACACAGACTATTATTTATTTTGTTCTTCTGGTTAAAATGGCATTATGGAAAATAATATGTACTGACTATTTTTTTTATCTATTGCATGGTCTCTCCTTACCGTTTCCATCAGTTATTAAATTAAGTAACATGCAGCCAATGATATTCACGTGAAAGATGGAGTTTATGTTGGAGTAATACACACATTCCTTTGCGTGTACCAGGTGGCTTCCTATAGCTTGGCATCATGATGTTAAATTCTATTTTATATTATGGGCCAGAAATTGTATAGTTAACACGAATGTTTGTCTTTCGTTATTGTATGCACAATGAATTAATTGCAAAGAAGATTGTGTAATTTGTTTCTATTACAATAAAGATTTTAAATTCAAAGGTGTTGAGATGTGCCTGTTATATGTTGTTATATCTGTTATAAATATGAAAGTATATAGGAGAAATGTTTGTAAGATAACAGCGTTGTACAAAACATGATAATTGCTAATGAAAAACTTACTGTTACTACTTTCCTCACTTTGCAAACAATATGGTGCCGATGTGGTATTCATATAATTAAATCTGGAAAATGCGTGGTACACATTATATATGCATCAAAAGTAAACCTTTACCCGAACTTATCTAGTCAGTAAACGTTGGAAAAGAATAAAATATATACTTTTACATTTCGAGGTTCATATTGGATGCTTTCAAATAACCAATCAACAGAAAACCAACTTTTGTTGAGAGAACACCTTGGGAAATAATGACAGCATCTATAAGTTAGAGGCAAAGTATACTTCGTAACTACTGGGAAACAGCAAAGGTCACCTGCCTTTACTATAAATTGGAGTTATTCGTTTTGTGTCTTGCTTATTGCATTTCCGGTATTCAAGACTACAATGGGAAGGTAAATTGAAGATGAAGGACTATTATTATCAAATTCCAGGCTCTATATTGGATTCGACTAGCATTCCAAACATTGAGCCAACGTTACTGAGTACAAGAGGTTATATTATGCTTCCCACCCTGTAATGTCTGATAATGGTAACTTGTAAACAAATAACAGTACATAATTTCACGAGGTTTATGTACACTCGAGGACATACTATAATCGAGGGTAGGACGGAAACCACTTTTATCATCCCCTCTTCTAGCTAGTTCGCAAGTTAGTGATTTTGTGAACTTACCAAATACTCGATGTTTCTTCATTTATCGCATTGCTGATTAAAATTTAGAATTTATCCTACGAGAACATGATCTTAAAATAATTTAGGGTATTTTATTTGCTTTTCTAAACTGTAGCTCAGGTTTATTACGTTTTTAACTTACAAATAGCGTGTTCTTAATAGCTTGACAAGCGCTAGGTTTAACCGGAACCCATAGCTTTTGTGGGCTATAAGATTCGCTTATTATGTAACTCACTAACTAGATAATTGAAAGGGGACTTGAGATACGCCTGCAGTGAGTGAACATATCATATCATATGACACCGCATGGCTGCAGGCATCACATCTGGGTCCAATATTAGCAACGTTTACACAGCAACGTTGCATTCACGCTGATTTGATCACTGGAGTACATCATGACGTCACACCAAGCTTGGCCGGTGTGGTGAGCTGACGTCAATTAACCCAGTTAACTACGTTAGCAGACCTAATTAAGAGACCCATTATTCACGAGCCCACGTCCAGCGGAGCAGGACTTTCTATTGGCATCATATTGACTCGGGTGCATTGGTACGTTTATCGTTGTTAAGCGAGCGAAGCGAGCGTCTGCATTAGACTCTTACGGCACTTCGTTCTGTTTGTTTTGTTTTTTTGTTTTTTTTAAGCGAGCGAAGCGAGCGTTTCCACTTGACTCTTATGGCACTTCGTTCTGTTTTTTTTTTTTTTTTTTTATGTCCGTCGATAGCGGTCGAACGGAAAATCCGATCAACTTGAAATTAGGACCATCCACAAGCCTCGATGTGGATTGAAGGTGTATATTTTTGTGGCAAAATCGTTCGAAAAGTTACAAAGTTACACCATAGTTACTGCAAAATATTTTTCTGAAACAAAATGGCGGCAAAATGTGAGATAACCATATTTTTTTTTTACTTTTTTCCGGTCACGAATATGTTCATTTTATGGCGATACGATAAATATTGGCAAAGTTACACAAAAGTTACTCGAAAATATATTTCTGAAACACAGTTACGGCAAAATGTGAGGTGGCCATCTTATAGTAAATTTTTGTCCGGTTACGAATATACTAATGAAAACGCAATCCGATACATATAAGAGGCAGAAATTACATTTCTATTGCTGTCAATAACTGTTAGTAACGGTGGCGGACCGCGGCGAAAACATGACCGCGAAAATTCTTAGCAGAGCACATTGCACTGCATTCAACAATATCGGTAAGTATAATAGCTATGGAAATTAGAAAAATGTTTGCAATGCGCATTCTTGAATTGTTGTTAATTGTTGTTTGTATTAGCATTGAAATCTTTTTGCCAGAAAGTTCGTAGATATTGACGCGCTCGCTTATCAACGCGTCAAACAGAGCGTTTTCCTAGTTGTACCGTAATAGACTCTTACGGCACTTCATTCTGTTTTTTTTTTGTTTTTGTTTTGTTTTTATGTCTGTCGATAGCGGTCAAACGGAAAGTCCGATCAACTGGAAATTTAGACCATTCACAAGCCTCGATGTGGATTGAAGGTGTATAGTTTTGAGGCAAAATCGTTCAAAAAGTTAGAAAGTTACACCATAGTTACTGCAAAATATTTTTCTGAAACAAAACGCTGGCAAAATGTGAGAAAGCCATATTTTTTTAAGCTTTTTCTTGTCCCGAATATGTTCATTTTATGGCGATCTGATAAGTATTGGCAAAGTTACACAAAAGTTACTCGAAAATATTTTTCTGAAACACAGTAACAGCAAAATGTAAGGTGGCTATCAGATAGTAAATTTTTGTCCGGTCACGAATAAACTAATGTAAACGCGATCTGATACGTAGTAAAGGCAGAAATTACATTTCAAATGCTGTCACTTACTGTTAGTAACGGTGGCGGACCGCCGCGAAAACACTAGACAGAATGCAACGAAAATTCTTAGCAACGCAAATTGCACTGCATTCAACAATATAGGAAAGTATAATAGCTATGGAAATTAGACAATTAAAAAAAAAATGCACTTTCTTGAATTGTTGTTAATTGTTGTTTTTATTAGCTTTGAGATCTTTTCGCCAGAACGTTCGTAGATATGGACGCGCTCGCTTATCAACGCGTCAAACAGAGCGTTTTCCTAGTAATACTTTATTTATTGTTGTATTGTTGTTAGTTCTCGGCGGCGCGGTGTTCAGTGTTTGCTGAGGGTGCTCTATCAGTCTTGCGGCTCTCGTGCTTCTCAGCTCTCTGCCGGAGGTCGGGAGAGTCGGAGAGGCGCAACGGCCGCAAGACCGAGAGAGCCTCCTCGGCAAGCGCTGAACACCGCGCCGCCGACAAATCACGAGACGAGACGAGAAGAACAACGAGCGAGCGGCGCCGACTTGCCCCGAGTTCGATCGACCATCGGCCGGGAGCTGAGAGGCGCGAGAGGCGCTCGTAGACAGAGCCTCCGCAGCGATTGCCACGATACGACCAGCGCTCTCATTGGCGGAAAGGTAGCCAATGAGAAACGAGAATAGCGGTCCCCAGCCCCGTTATAACGGAAGTGCACACAGGACAGAGCGTCATTCAGCAGTCACATCTCATCGAGGGTAGAGCTGAGTCCTGAAGATGGCCAATGTTACTTGGCCGGAACGTGGACACAACGGTCCTTTTAAAGTGCCCGTTCACCTCTTTAGCAAGTTGTTCTCTATGTATAGTTTAACCCTAAACACCAATGTTTGGGTGTATATCACGTGGCCTATACCATCAGGTGTCCTTTGTTTACTCGCGCCACTTGCTGTTCGAGGCGGACATTCTACGTCATGCGGCCCATGCTGCCAACTCTGCGCTGCGTCTCCAGCAGGCATTGGAAAGAGGGGTGGTACTGCAGATGCGTGGTTGGCTGAAGACATCAATAGAGGGAGAGCACGTTGTCTGACGAGATACTTTGTTCAAATGAAAGTGGTGCAGAAGGCGCGTGGTCAAGCGGATAGATACAAGATTTGTAACAACTCACTGGAAATGTGTTTATATTTCTCTTCAATTTGTGAAATGATAGTAGTATTTGTCAAGATACGGAATATAATTATAATAGTTTTGTCAAATTAAGAAATAAAGTTACTTGCGCCGAACAGGTTTTCACAAAGACCTCAAGTAAAATTTCACAAACTTACGTTTGTTTGATACATCTCGGTGAAAATTCTTCTTGTTACAAGTATGTCGTTACATAAGACTACGACGTAAAACGTACTTTTTGACGTATTTGTGTTAATTTCTATTTGACCTGCCATTTTATGTATTGCTATAATGTGAAGAATAAAACGGTTTTATTTGTAGTGGACGGAAAATTTGAAACGAATATACACATGCGCTTGGCCGGATACTTTTCGCCCAACCCTCCAGATGCGTGAAGCAAGGTCACACCACACTCGGGGGTACGATGTTGCCAAACGTACAACGTTGAGTACAATTCATAAAACATTTAACCACTAATTACGTGGAACTCGAATCATTTTCGGTGAAACTGTTGTTGAATATGTGTTCTATATACGAACTTGAGTGCCTAGGTACACATTGCAGCAAGAGGTGAACGAACACTTTAAGGACCGAAATTGTCTCAAGAAAGAGCGCGGCAGTCAACCCGAAAAATCTCAACAATTAAACATATATATATATATACTAAAACACTATATATTAAAACAACAACTTTATTGATATATATATTTATATTTATATATGAAGTAATAGGTTCTCGGGTTGCTAGCCCAGAAATGGGCCATTGTCATTGTCTCGACGTTTCGGCAAAATCGTATTTGCCATCTTAAGGATGATCCGTTGGTTTCAGAGGCTGAGAACCGAATGGTTTCTTCTCTCTCTGACTGACTGGAAGCCTGTATACTTGTACAGGCTTTTGATATAAGTACCGACTCAATGGTTGAGTCATGATCTTAGGCTGAGTTTATGGTATGGAGCTAATGGAGTGGTTTTAGAAAGAGGCCATATGGCGAATTAGGTTAAAACAATTGTTCTGATTGGCAAGGGGGGGGGGGGGTTAGAGTTCTAGGCGCGGGCGCTTGGATTCTGGCCAATAGGATGGGCCTATGGTGGCTGTAGGTCGATTGTACTTGTCTCCTGGTACAGGTTTGATGAGTGCTAGGTCCCGTATGTACTTGAAGCGTGACTTGGCTGCTTTGTCATAAAAGTTCTTGGCCGATCGTCGGAGAAACTTTTCCATTCGTGGGATGTTGACAGCGCGGTGGAGTTCGTCCGTCGGTGTTCGCCAGGGTGCCCCGGTGGCGAGCTTTAACGCCCGGTTCTGGAGTGTGTGGAATTTGCCCATGTGTGTTTTATAGCAGCTGGTCCAGACTGGGGCGGCGTAGGCTATGGTTGGTCTGATGATAGATTTATATAGTAGGAGCTTGGTGGACTTGCTCATGCCTTGCGACCTGAAGAGTGGTGTGAGCGCTGCTAGTTTGGAGCGTGCTTTGTTGTAGGTGTTTTTAGCGTGCGTTGTCCACTTGAGGTTTCGATCAAGGGTGACTCCCAGGCACAGGCTTGTCGGCGTCCAGCTAACTGGAGTATTGTTGATGAGGATTGGCGGCTCCCTCTTGTTCCGAAGGACAAACGGGTCGGCATGACGCGGACGTCTACGTCGGGTGAAGAGAGTCGCTGTAGTTTTTTCGGCATTGAGGTTTATTCTCCATGTTTTGTACCATGGGAGAACGCGGTATATGTAGCGCCGCAGCGCACGTAGCGCCAGCGCTGGGTGACCTGAAGTGGCAACAGCCGTAAAGTCATCGGCGAAGACACTTGCAATGATGGGTTCGGTTGGCAGCGGCAGGGGCAGATCATGGGTATAGATGCCGAAGAGCGAGGGCCCCAGGACTGATCCCTGGGGGACCCCCGCGCATATTGGTCTTGTTGAAGATGAGGCCTCGTTCCACGTCACACTGAAGGTGCGACCGTGGAAGTAAGAGCGTATTAGGCCTATAATGTATGGAGAAAAACCAAGTCTGTGCATTTTCACAAGAATACCAGTGTGCCACACCCGATCAAAAGCCTTGGCTACATCAAGGAATATCGCCGCCGCGACTCTATTTTTGTTGAATGCCGAAGTTATGCAGTCCGTGATACGGGCGAGCGCATGGATGGTAGAATGTTGGGCCCGAAAGCCGTACTGGCAGTCGGGGTGGACAGCTCTGTCCTCCATTTCTTTGCAGAGGCGCGCCAGGAGTATGCGCTCAAATAATTTCGCCATAACACTAAGGAGGCTGATCGGTCTGTAGCTTGTCAGCTGGCGCGGTGGCTTGCCCGGTTTGGGAAATGCAACAACTTTGGCATGCTTCCACGGCTTGGGGAAATGTTGTAGTGTCATTGCAGCATTGAAGATATGCACTATTTGTTCGGCGACGAAAGTGGGTAGAGCGCGTACTACCGTCAGGTTTATGTCATCATGGCCAGGCGCTTTGCGAACCGGCAACTTGGCGACTATGGTTGCAAGCTCTTTTAACGTGCAGGGCGGGGGGGGGAGGTTCCTCACCAGGTGGTAGTTGGTTGTCTTGGCACTGCCGCAGTTCTCGTTCTATTCGCAGAGTGTCCTCATTAGGTTCGTTGGGGATGAACTGCTGCTCAAGGGAGGCCGAGAGCGCTTCCGCTTTCGCATGGCTGGTGTGTGCTGGTCCCTGAGGGGTGTCCAGTGGGGATTCCATCCTGGGTTTAGCCTGGAGGGCCTTGGCAAGGCGCCAGAGCTGTGGTTGTTGTACAGTGAGCGGGGTTGTTGTCTGTTCCCAGAGCGCCTGGCGGTGTTCTGCTAGTTCGCGCGTCAGTGTTCGGTTGAGTCGGTTGTATATTGTTAGGAGTTCTGGTGTGCGATGGCGTTGCCAGAGCCGGCGCGCTGCGTTTTTCAATTTTACTGACCGCTTTAGGCCTGGCGGTAGGTCATAGAGTGTCGTTTTGTTGTTGGTCGCTGCCGGGACTGTGTTGGTTACACTCTGGCGGATGGCCGCCGTCAGGGTTGTAGTGAAGTTATCGATAAGTTGCGGGGTTGAGAGATCTGGTATTGTTGAGGGAAGTAAGGCTGTCAGTTCGGTGCGGAAGGCGGGCCAGTCCGCTTTATTGTAGTTGAGTCTGCTGGCCCGAGGAGTAGGATGAGCGTCCATGTCCATGCGAATCATTATCGGGTTATGGTCGGAGGTCAAGGCCGCCTCGGTTTTCACGGAGTAGTGTGTGGTAACGTTCTTAAGGAGGGCGATGTCCAAGACATCGGCTCGCGCGCCTCGCATGTTCGGATAGTGAGTCGGATGGAGCGGGCCAACCACATCGTAGTTGTGCGAGCGCGCGTGTCTTAACAGTACGTTGCCTGCAGTGTTGTTTGAGTGGGAGTTCCACGTCGTGTGCTTGGCATTTATATCTCCTGCTATAATGCGTGTGGCGTCAGTTGTCATTAGCTCTGTCAAATCTAGAGGTAGGAGCTTTGTCCGCGGCGGTCGGTAGATGGCCACTAGTTGCAAGGGGCCAATATGCGTCTTGAGTGAAACTCCCGTGACTTCCAACGACTTCACTGGTGGTAGCGTGATGGAATGATGAGCAACATCTGCTTGGACTAGGATTGCTACTCCGCCCCCAACTGATCCGGCACGCGTTTGTTGGTGAACGGATGGTCTGTCAACTCTATAAACCTTGTAGTTCGCTACCGTGAATTTGTCGGTCGGCCTCAAGTGGGTTTCGGAGAGTAGCATCGCCGTTATGTTGTATTGTTGGAGGAAGACTGTGAGCTCATTTTTTTTGCGGAGTACCCCATTGGCGTTCCAGGCTGAGATGATGGTCAGTGGGCGTCTACGGTGTACCGCCATTTTGGTTAATGTTTAGAGATTGTCTGGCCACCGCTAGGAGCGTCTGAAGTAGAGTTATGATGATGGGCGAAGTATTCATCGCCATGACTGCTGCCGCCAGGGTCTCGATGATCGCCCACTGTTGAGCTTCATGGGAAGGCTGAGCTGTTTGTTGTGGGTGAGTCTGCGGGGCTCTCGGCGTCTGTGCTTGACTGAGCGTAGGTGGTTGAGCTCGTCTGGCCGTCTTACGTGAGAGTGGTGGGAAGTCCTGCGAGATCGGCGGAGGGGTGCAGGAGTGGCCGGGATCGTCCGCAGGTTGTTCGGGTCCGCGTCCGCAGGCTGCCCCTGTGGTGGTTATGGACGGTACAGCGCACACTGTGTTGTATCGACTACCGTCCGGTCCGGGTCGGGTACCGTCCTCCTGGACGGGGTCCCATACACGCGTGACTTCTTGATGCCAACTGTTGCCCTGAGACTTGCCGATTGCAGGAGCGGCTGTGGCAGCGGCGTAGTTAACCCCTGGGCGCACGGGGGCTGTCGGGAGTGGTCGTGGGGTTCGTCCGGTCTGGCTTGATGGTTGGCGAGCAGAGGCGAAATTGTTGCGGGGGAGGGGGCGCCCCCCACGCTTTTGTATGTCTAGTGCGTGTTCGTAGGCAGGGCACTTTCTGTAGCTTGCCGGGTGCGGCCCGCCGCAGTGGCAACAAAGTGGTGGTTCTGACTTTGGTTTGGGGCAGGTGGTGCTGGGGTGGGCCCCTGCACATCGGAAGCACTTAGGTGGGGCAGCACAAAAGAGGCTGGAGTGGCCATAACCCTGGCAGGTGTAACACATACGGGCACTCCGGCCTTGCCTGTATTGCTCGGTAGTGACTCGGGTGCAGCACACGTACGTGAGGTCACCTGGGGTCTTTTTAGACACCCCCACTTTTGACGTGATGACAAATAGGGGTAGTTTAGATTTGTTAATGTCTCTTCCAATTAGTTGGCGGACGTCGTTGGGGGCGAAGCCCTGTAGCTCGAGGTCGGCCTTTATGTCCGCCTCCAATGTGGATACGTGTAGGCCACGGATGACAAACCTACGTTGTCTATCCCCGGCGCCGGCATAAGTATGATATGCCACTCCCTGGGTGTGGAGTGACTCGAGGCAGGCCGCCCTATCTTGATAGTCGCACGTCTTGAGAGAAACTGCCCCCTGGGCTCGAACTATGAACTCGAAGGGGTGTTGACATATGGCCGCCACCGTCTTGCGCAGCGCCTGAAAGCTTATGACGTCATGAATGACGATTGGAGGTAGGGTCTTCTTCTTCGGGTTCTCGGGTGCCGTCGCCGTGGGCATGACGTCATCGTCTGCTTCACTGGCTTCGGAGTCGCTTCCATCTTCTGACGCGTCACTCAACACCGCGAATGAGTTTGCCGTTTGTGTTGCCGGTGTTAGGTTTCTAGCGGGCGCCTTGGATGTTGTTGCCACTGACGTCACAGTGGAAGTTTCCAGAGTTCGTTTGCGACGTTTGACTACTTGAAAGTCGACTTGTTGGTTGGATGTCCCTGGTTGGGCGTTAGTAGGTGGGGGGGGTGGTTGATCCATGTGGTCTACGTTATCACTGGGAGTTTGGGGGGAGATGCCCACTGGGGTCAGGTTAACGTTGATGGGTTGGACATTCCCCAGCGGGAAGAGGGCCAAGAGGGCTGGTGATAGGGAATTAGTGTGTTCCATTGAAGGAGGTTAACAACAGGTTACACACTGGGGGGAGAGTCGATACGTTTGTCCGGGCCTGGTATAGGAGGCTTGCCCCTGAGGGGTTTCCCCTATCCAGCCCTAATCTGTGCTTACAGTTTTTATCCCTGGATGGAAGAATCCTGGCCTGGAATGGTAGGTGAGGCTGGCTGCTTCACAACACTGTATTGTACTGTTATGCACTAATAACAAGAGAGAGAGAAATGTACGTCCGAGCTGTACGGCTGTGCGTCTCGCGACTGTGTGTTGCTCTTCTCTGGTGTGTCCATTGTTTTATACCTAGCCTGGTATGTTGTTATTGGTTCACTGGGAGGAGACCGATTCGCAGCTAGCCAATGGCGTGACGGCGTGTGTGTTGAGCGGTGGCGACGACAGCGCTTAGAGTGCGGCCTCGTCGAACTACAGCGCATCGGCGAGCGCACCGGCGTTCGTTCGCACCCGGCCGCGCGTGCCGATGTGCCCCTCTCTCGCAGTCCCGTCGCTCGGCCTGTCGGTCTTTATATATATGAGTCATTCTTGGGTTCAATCCGCGTACAAAAATGCTAAATCAATTAAACTAGGAAAACGCTCTGTTTGACGCGTTGATAAGCGAGCGCGTCAATATCTACGAACTTTCTGGCGAAAAGATTTCAATGCTAATACAAACAACAATTAACTACAATTCAAGAATGCGCATTGCAAAATTTTTTCTAATTTCCATAGCTATTATACTTCCCGACATTGTTGGATGCAGTGCAATGTGCGTTGCTAAGAATTTTCGCTGTCCGCCGCGGTCCGCCACCGTTACTAACAGTTATTGACAGCAATATAAATGTAATTTCTGCCTCTAATACGTATCCGATCGCGTTGAAATTAGTATATTCGTGACTGGACAAAAATTTACTATAAGAAAGTCACCTCACATTTTGCTGCTACTGTGTTTCAGAAACATATTTTGGAGTAACTTTTGTGTAACTTTGCCAATATTTATCAGATCGCCATTACATTAACATATTCGTGACCGGAAAAATGTGTAGAAAAATCTGGCTCTCTCACATTTTGCCGTCATTTTGTTTCAGAAAAATATTTTGCAGTAACTATGGTGTAACTTTGTAACTTTTCAAACGATTTTGCCTCAAAACTATACACCTTCAATCCACATCGAGGCTTGTGGATGGTCCAAATTTCAAGTTGATCGGACTTTCCGTTCGACCGCTATCGACGGACATAAAAACAAAAAAACAAAAAAACAAAAAAAAACAAACAAAAAACAGAACGAAGTGCCATAAGAGTCAAGTGGAAACGCTCGCTTCGCTCGCTTAATAAAATTAAAATAACTATTGTTTGTGTATTGTTTTATTTCTATACTTAACGTTTCGTTGGAATTACATCCGACATTTTAAGAAACAATTTTTTATGTTTGTATACATATACATGTTAAGTTTCGAATTCTTACGGCTATATGTTAAACTAGGAAAACGCTCTGTTTGACGCGTTGATAAGCGAGCGCGTCAATATCTACGAACTTTCTGGCGAAAAGTTTTCAATGCTAATACGAACAACAATTAACAACAATTCAAGAATGCGCATTGCAAAAAATGTTCTTATTTCCATGGCTATTATACTTTCCGACATTGTTGTATGCAGTGCAATGTGCGTTGCTAAGAATTTTCGTGGTCATGTTTTCAACACGGTCCGCCACCGTTACTAACACTTATTGACAGCAATAGAAATGTAATTTCTGCCTCTAATACCTATCGGATCGCGTTTACATTAGTATATTCGTGACCGGACAAAACTTTACTATAAGATAGCCACCTCACATTTTGCCGTTACTGCGTTTTAGAAAAATATTTTCGAGTAACTTAGGTGTAACTTTGCCAATACTTATCAGATCGCCATTACATTAACATATTCGTGACCGGAAAAATCTGTAGAAAAATCTGGCTATCTCACATTTTGCCGCCATTTTGTTTCAGAAAAATATTTTGCAGTAACTATGGTGTAACTTTGTAACTTTTCGAACGATTTTGCCTCAAAACTATACACCTTCAATCCACATCGAGGCTTGTGGATGGTCCAAATTTCAAGTTGATCGGACTTTCCGTTCAACCGCTATCGACGGACATAAAAACAAAAAAAAACAAAAAAAAACAAACAAACAAACAAACAAAAAAAAAAACAGAATGAAGTGCCATAAGAGTCAAGTGGAAACGCTCGCTTCGCTCGCTTAATAATTGTTTTTTGAGGTATTATCACGTGAGTTATAGAATGAGGGTAAGTCAAACCCTCATTCTAACTCACGTGATAATACCCCAAAAAACAATTATTTAATATATATATATATGTATAGATTTCGATATATATGTTTCTATAAAAAGGTCCTGTTGTACCTCAATAAAATTGTATTTTAAAATTAAGATATTGTTCATTGAAAAATAGTTAAAGTTTGAACCTCGTTTTATTTATAAAATTGAACAACTTAATTTAGAGTTCGTATGCAACTAGTGTAGCAATTGATTTGTCCTGACATTTGTTAAGTAGGTCAAACGTGTGCAAAACCTGTGCAGTGGGCAATGATGGTGTATATTCAAAGAATGTGTGATTATGATGATAGACTCATTCCACCAACCAGTGTCACGTTCAGTTACATTGAATCATGTCCCATTACGTTTCCATTTGTACCATGTTTGCTTTCAGTTTATGCAGTTATCTAAACCAGCGCTCGGACGCAATAAACTGCTATCATTGTTCAAACTTGGTGACGGGAAATAGTTCAGTTCTAATGAGCTCTCAACAAATTTCAAGTCAAAATAATATTTAATATACATACATCGAATTAGAATAAAGTTGAGAAGGTTTCATAAATCTTTCAGTCTTTGAGTTTAGGCGTTAATCGAAACATGGCGTCTGGTAGTAGACAAGCATTTTTTACGAGTTTGTTGAAACCATGTGAACAAATACAAGATTATGTAAGTTTGGTTAGTATGGTCCTAATCGATAGAAATCTAATCTCCATCGTAAGCTAAATAGGTTCATCGTTATCGTTGAGTCAGTGCAATGAACTTAAGTCGCCGGGCTCTGTGAATTGCTATAAATTGACTGGTTGTAACGGAAACTATATTTCATAGTCATTGGTCAATTTTCTTAAATGAGAAAAGACTTATATCCAAGAAAAGTACAATGCTAATTTATATTGGATTCGAAGTTTCGTGGCAATGAATGCACAATGCAGGTTACCAAGTGAAATCCCATAAAATGTGGTGGAAATTTTTTATCCAAACCCATATATGTAACAGCAAATTTCGAACTCAAAATGTAGGTTATTTATTTATAAGCAACAATTACCGACAGTTATACCTACAGGAAATGCATGTACGATCAAGACTACACCATCCCGCATGTTCACCGATTACACTCAGTACAGTCAAACCGTGTTACCCCTTAGTACAAGGTGTCAATCCTGCGATTACCAAGGACTCGAACGCGTCTTTTATTACAACTGTCACCCTTACCGGCGACTTTATGGTTGATTTTCTTTGGGCTTCTTCCGTTGTCTTACTCCCTTTTATAGATCTTTGCAGTTGACACTTACAGATCCAAACGGCGCTTAAGCGTAAATAACGTTTCCTATTTTCCAAGAAACTAGATATTTTGTTGCCCAAGTCGCGGTCGTTTTTAGCGCCACAATTTATAGCTCTGAGTGAAAAAAGTTTTTGTTGATGCATTATCGCTAATTGAAGGAATAACTGACCATTTTCGATAGTGGGAATTATCAATATTCATGGAACTGAATACCAACATATTGGAAAACACTTCAAAAGGTATTGATATAATTACGCCACTAAAACGCTGATTGCTGTTGATATGCATACGCATGAACAAACAGAAAAACGTGATTAATTTTCGTCTCTACATATTTTGACGTCACTGAAAACAGTTAGATTCTAATGGCTCTTTTGTTGTGCACTTTATATTGGTTTGCTGATTGTAACAAAAATGTACAATAAAAGTCATAATGGCACATGTATTGTTAAAAAAGCCACGTCGGTAAGAAATGGCATCATATTTGTTAAAATCAATATTAATTTTAGCTTCATAACATTTTGTGTAGGGCCACTGTGCAGGACTCCCCGTGCTGCCCTGTTGGGATCCCTTAAAACGTACCAAATATATACTCTGGTAATTTTAGTAAATAAAATAACAATAATGTAACAAATTTTGAGTATAAAAATAAAAAAAAACATTACTGCAATCATCAAGGAGTAAGTTTTGCTCGACACCATATTTAGTTAAGGTGCCGGGCACAGTAATGTATTGCCTTTATCAACGGTTACGGTTAATTAGTTGTTGTTTCAGGTAAAGGTGGATCCCTCCTCGAGGTGACCGCTGCCCGCAAAGAAGGCTGTCTGTTGTCATTTCTTTATTCATCTCATATGGTCGTCTTATCATCTATAATCTTCCAATTTTCACATCCTCTTACATACTTGCCGGCCCTCTTTGCAACATGAGCTCCAAAAAAGGCCCCTCACCCATTATAATCTACCTTAATCATTATCAGCTTTCAGCTTAAATTAATGAATATTTTATTGTTCGTAATCAAACAACTTTACTACTAGATCCACATTAAAATCTGCAACCAAAAATGGCAAAGAATGGTGAGTTATAATAATTTCGGTTTTCAAAACAAAACTGGGATCCATATAGTTAGGTGGGTACCCGAGCATCAAACCGAGGTGTACACGGTTACACAAAAAAGGTGTAGAGGTAATTCCTGACTTTTATACGAACATTTTGAGACCTGTTTTGCTTCTATTCAAAAAGTTTAGCGGAATCTTAATGGTATAGCGATTTCCCTCCTGACTTCATTTTCCACTGTAGAATAACTTGATAACGAACAACAGAACAGCACAGGATTGAACCAAGCATATTATACGTAATAGGATTTCGTTTGTTTGTATCAAAAGCCTTCAATTTAACGGTCGAGTAAGTAGTATTCGTCCATGACGTAAGCCCATTAAGCACCCATTTTATGCCTCCTACTGATTTTAGGTTGCCACGGTTACCACTGTAGAAACAGTCCGGCTGTGCGCAATTCAAAACACTCCAAAACACAATAACACACTCAAATTTGTTAGCTTCACTTGCCTCAAAACAGAATTGTTGCGTTTATCCAATGCACTAAGTTTATTTCAATGTATTCAATGTGCTTGAAACAACAAATGGTTAATGAAACGTGAATCATCAATGTCTGGAGTTTACTGCACTAGGATAGACAAAGAAAGTTACATGAGTATGGAAAAGCATGTAATTTTTCATGGAATCATAATTATTAATTTTATTAAAACTAATGATTAGTAATAAGAGCTCTAGGGTTTACAAATGTATACTTCTGGCTTCCAAAGTGCGTACTCGCAGTTCGTTTTATCATGAAACATCTGTTTTTATGTGACGAAATGTTTATGTTAACACATCTCATAATAAAGACTCTGAGGACCGTTAATGGTCGACGGTGTTAATTAACTAGAATACAATTGAATAACCATTCATTAATTCAAATATGTAATCGGTGACATGAACAGATCCAAGAACCGTACCAAAGTCTTCATGCACGGTTGGTAAAGCAACTGGGACGAGCCAAAGAGCAGATCGTGAGACAGGTCGCACCAATGAGAGGTTTGGTATTAGTTTCGTTGTTTCTCTGGGTTTTACCATTATTTATCCTACATAATATAATGACAAAATTTTTAATTTATTAGAAGCCATTTGATCTGTTAGTGCTTCCAGAGTACAAATGCATATTGTTTATGACATACCCCGAACAATATCAACCAATAGTAACGTTGTTCACTGATAGAATTGTACGTTGTTCAGAATGTGTTTAGAATGTGTGGAAAACGAACGCTCATGAACGTTATTTTTGAAGTCAACTTTGTTCCTGTTTTATGTTTTGTATTCTCCATGAAATATCAGTTTCACTCACGAGAATTTTTTGACATAGAATAAAATATACAGTACGATAAATAACTATAACGTTCATAACTTATTTCAGAATAAGTTCAGACCATCTCCAAGTGAATTAACATTTATATTGGTTTCTTAGGTGAAGTTCAGAATCACAAAGTTATAGTATGATGTATAATATCAACGACAGTACACACATCACACACACACACATGCATCATATAGTGAAAACTTGGTAATATGCATTGCCATTGATTGTTTTCTAAAAGGGTAATGGTAAAAACATTTGCTTTACAAATTAACAAGGAACATTTCCTACCGTTGTCATAAACCATGCAGCGTAACTCATAGAACCTACTAAAATTACAAGTAAGTCTCAGTTAATGCCTTCACATATTCATTGTAAGTATCCTTCATATTGGCGTTAGCGTGTACTCCACTCAGAACATACTGCTTACTAGACTTATCAGGTCATCACGAACAAAATCATAAGGTGTTCCCATGGATAATATCCAGTGATATCCGAGTGTAAAAAGTTCCTGTTCCTGTACAAAGAGAAAAAGAAGAATATCGGAATCGCATTTTTTGGATTCTCAAACATTTGGTAGTATGTGAATTGTGAATTGTCGTTGTGTCGATTAGCCTCGTTGCAAAAATATAGGACGTAAAACCCCAAATATCATTATCATCACAAAGGAAAGTTGAAAGCGAAAAAAATAAATAAAAAATAAAATAAATTCACATTTAGAGTCTACCCACTCAGTAATTAAACTGATTTGCAGTGGGGGATTTTAAAACAAAGTTAGGGCCGTTCTTATGACTCTCGACTAAAAATTAAAGTACCAAGTTAAAGATAGTAGGCGTCTTGTGAGGGCTTGGATCTCAACCAACTCTGGCTGGAGTGTCGATTATTTGTTTGCCGGTGGAAGTAGCTCCTAAACTTTATGTACCTCTTACTTGTTGATTCTCGCATTCGTTGGCCAGGTTACACAAACATAAACATAAACATAACCTGGAAAACCATATGGTGACAAATGGAGTTAGATTACTTAAGCGATGACAGTGATAGTGAAGATGAGTTGTTAATGAGGACTAATCCTGACGAAATCTTCTGACGAAAAATTTGTTCCGCGCGCACATATCGCAAATAATAAATCGAAAGTCGAAATATTTCATTACCAACCGTATTTTAAAGCGAAAATCTCACATCTAGCTGGAGGCCACCTACATTTTTTCATAAGACGCAATGTTAGTTTAAGTGATCTCTTACTTTGGTTGACCCCCAGATAGTTGGAGGATTTAGAGGAGACTCATAAGACCGGGCCTAAGATCGCTACGCACAAATAATAACAGAGAGGGAGAGATAAATGGACACGAATTAGAAAAGTAAGGAGGGACCTATGTTAGGGGATTTTTTCCGTTTGCCATATTTCGGTGTTTTGTTTTCGAGTTGTCTCTTTGATGCTTTCATCTCTCTCTCAATTGCTTGTTTTTCTTTCCTCTCTGTGGCTGTTTATTGAATTGTTGCTCTTCGCGCGCAGGTGGTTCCCTATCTCCCTCCAGTCCTCTGGGTACACTGGGGGATGTCGCATTACATCCCTCCACAATACGTCGTCAGGGTAGATTCGCTCCACAAAGTACGCATTGGTAGCGTAGACAATAAAATCGCAATGCGACTTCTTCGTAATAGCCAATTGGCCTTGCACCTGAAAACAAAACAACACACACAAAGTAAAGTAATTTTTTGCATGTACGCTGTATGTGTGTTCTTTTTATTAGTATTACTTGGGGTATACACATATAATTGAACATAAATAA
Source organism: Isoperla grammatica (assembly GCA_945910005.1). Lineage (NCBI taxonomy): Eukaryota > Metazoa > Arthropoda > Insecta > Plecoptera > Perlodidae > Isoperla > Isoperla grammatica. The sequence goes on along the minus strand of OX246737.1, from coordinate 69,758,692 downwards.
GTCAAATAACTCCCATATTCAGTTTTTGACTGAATGTATGCAATTATTCTTGTGATCCACTCGTATCTAAATTGCAGTAGATATAAAACATAAAAGTGCTCCCCGAACGATAAACACAACACGTTATTTATCTTGCCTTACTAACCTGGTAAAAGTATTTGTGCTTTCTTTTTAGTTGGATATTATTTTAATAATAAAATTTAACAATAATAATATTTTTTAATAACAATATTTTAATTTGGGAGGTCGCCGGTTCGATTCTAGCTCCCAGGAGGAATCATTATGAATTAACTATTAGGCAAGACACTAAAAAAAAAAAAAAAAATGTGTGTACATTTACCTGCTGTCAGAATCTTGAAGACTCGATATGTCCGTTTGAAGCCGTACACATGATGGCTGAAGTTCGGGGGAGCACTGTAGGCCTGAGGGACCAGGTTCGGGAGAGAAATGTATGCCCGAAGGGCCCGGTTCGGGGGAGCATTGTAAGCCGGAGGGTGGAGTTGTGTCTCTTCCTCAGACGAAGCTCTGAAATCACAATCATCACCACACAAATTATGGTGGTAGAGGGAAATGTTTGGACAAGTGAGCAAATGCCTTATCAAAATAACTACAGAAGTATCGATACAATATGTAGTATTTATCTTTTTGTAGCTTACCTGACACTAGAGTTTGAATGGTTGTTTTCATCTTGAAAACTCAATTTTTGTTTCTTAATCTTGTGCGCCAACGCCGCCTTCTTTGCACGTTTGTTTCTTTTTCATGGCCTGCTAGTGCTGGGTTTGCACGACGTTTCACTACTGCTTAGTCCATTTTCGTCCCAACCCATATGCGGTGATACGAGTGATAACACTGAACGGCCGCCCGTCGCACCATGCGGAGTGCTGAGCGGCGAACGAGCCGGCAGCGAGACCTAGTTCACTCACAAGCGATTAGCGCCACCAACCGGACCTCATTTCGTTCGGGAGCGCGACATAAACTACGTCTTCATACGCGGTAACGACTATCTCGATAAATAACAGTGCTGGAGGCTTCAAGTCAATTTTTAGTTATACGTCAAGGGTGCCTTATAATGACTAAGAAGTTTGAGGCATGGCTTTCGGCTCTTTCCGCACACATTGTTAATAAAAAAATGTCCAATTTTTACTCGTTCATTTAACGGTACACAACAATTGTTGTAGTTTAGTCCCTGTTTATGCTACATCCATGTTATTTTATAGTCATTATTTCATAAATATTTTAAATTGAGAAAAATATTTAAAACGTTACATTTAGTATTTTGTAAGCGTGGAGCCAGCACCGTAAAGTCGGAAGTGTATACGGCCGGTACGCGTAGAAATAAACAGTTTTGTTTTTCTTCTGGTCATACTCGGGTAGACTCGGGTAAAGATATTTTGTTGTTGTAGCTTGTAAAAAAAATGTTTTAAGACTGTGTGCGAAGGGGAGGAATAGCCTTAACTTAGTTGCAACAACCTAGTTAGCCTGTTCCGTTCACATCACTGGTAACTGAAGTTAACGAGCTAACTCTATTGTCAACATTGAAAGAGGCGAGAGCATTAGCCCCTCCTCCCACCCACCCTACACCCTGACATTGTATGATATAGTTGTCGAGTAAGCCTGCGTTAAACACCAAATAATAAAACATCCGAGATATTTAGAAGTAATTGTTTTTTGTTTTGTTTAATGACGCAACATGGGTCATATAGCGTCAGCTGATTTAAATCGTCACGGCCGTCATAAAGCCAATCTTGCTAGAGCGGGATCTTGGTTGTTTGGTGGACTTTCAGATGTAAAGAGGGCCGTAAAGAGGGCATGTATGTAGAAGAAGAAGGTGAAAGTTAAACGAGGAAAGATGATGAAGGATGATAATGAAATGACAAAATACATGCAAGAGAGCCCTCTTCGTGGTCACCGGTCACCACGGGAAGGGACCCAAGAAGACCGGATTCAGCAGTCATTAAATATAATCCATCAAAGACCACAAAACGCTACCCTCGACACAAACCTAAGTTTATGTGTCCATTGTTTTTTTTGTGTCTGTGACATAGCTGTGGCACGGAGCAAGTGTCATGCACAAGCACAACGCAACAGTTGGTAAGGTAATTACCATATGCGGGGGTGATGTAATTGCACAGCACAAGCATGTTCGTGGGGTAATATGCGATAAACGCGAACACGAACCGAGACTGCTCTGTTGCCAGTTTGCCTCTGGTACTGGCTGTGCTGTGCGCTTAGTGATGCACGCGAAATCTGGCTGTACGCCGCGTATAACATATCATCAAAACTAAAGGGTCGTTCACAACCACAACACTGTAAAGCAATGGGACAGTACACATCCACTTATCCTCCACTAAACGCACGAAAAAGTTGGCAAAACCTGAACTTTTCCGTACGCCACGTCAATTATTTCTTAAGCCAATCACAACGCGTCTCTGGTTCCGCCCATCTCCCGTGAAATCATCATCTGTTGTTTGTTGTTGTTTGCACTCATATCCAAAAACTCTTGTTTACCATCCGTGATGCCTAATTCGCTTTTTAGTTTTTACCTTGGGCCTATATGTATTGAGAATGAATATTTATGGAAGAACGTATAATTGACAAGGTCTGCTTGATCTCCGCCTAGCGGAGGCTCGTCGAACTCGCAAGCTAGGTCGTCGCAGTCCATTCAACAATGTTGAACATCACATGTCATTAAAATGGAAGAAACCTTAAAGAAAACAAATGAAGTGCTCTGTCAGAATTCACCAAATTTTTTAATCAGCTGATTTACTAATATCCGATTGGTTACCATGGTTTCAATAAATATTACATACAAAATGGACGGTGACTTCTACCGGGTGCCAGTCTCACCACTAGCTCGAATTCTGACCACAAGGAGCGCTAGCCCTGCACGTTTGACCAAGGTCCACTAGATCCCCTGGCGGCTACTAGCGATCTAGTAGAGTTTTAAACTTGTGGAAGAGCGACTCTTGCGGTGAGGATTTCGCTCAGACACGCGCAGACGAATTCCCATATGGATGAACTATCTTCTTCACTCAGTAATCTTAGATCTAGGTTAACTTCAGATGCTCCAAATCTTAAAAGCCTAATACATTAGTTACAGTAATTGTGAGTATGGACGTACTTGAACACTAAAACAATGTTATTAATAAGTGTTATGTGAGTAATTTTCTGGAAATAGGAACATTGGGCATGTTGTTATTTATATTTAGTAATCAAATTTCTGATGGTTTATTTTTTTTTTGTTCTCTATACATAACGATGAATGTTTATTGCATTGCATTGCACACGCTATTTTGGCTTCAAATAACTAACTATTAGAAACTAACTAAATAATGGGTAATGACAATGACAAAAACACGTATACTGTAAAACAACAGCGTTTTTAAGATCATCTCTAATCTGGATTTCTGTTTTTCCTTATTACTTTTTGACATCTAAGAATAAAACGTAACATTATTTATGATATTTAACATTTGCAATTCGATGCATTGATATAGGTTATTCAATAATAATAATAATAATAATAGGCCCGCCTAATCATGCAAAAATAGCTGTAATGTCACTGGTGTGACCTGGCGGTCACCGTTATTTCATTCTAAATGGAACCAAAAGTAATACCTGTGATAGTAACACCAGTTACATATAACCAAATAATATTTAATTGTTTCGTTATTGGAAGCATAAGGCATGCTAATGAAACTAAAAATTTAAAAGGTTTGTAATTGTAAAAAATAAATAGATACAATTATGAATTAACAACAGTAATGATGATTAGAACATTCATAGTGCTGGTATACAACGTGACAGTCAATAAGTATATGTACTCACCTTGCTAGATAAGAAGCTGCATTACATCTTCACTGTACTTCACACCACACCTAATGATTAGCCATAAGTTTCTACCTAGAACTAGATATATTGTTTAAAATAATGCGGAAGATGTATTATAGGTAATACCAGTGTCTGTCACTACGGGGACAAAGTTTAATAATCAATATCTATACATTCCACCATATTTTGAATAGTGCGTTCTGTTAGAACACAATAGCACCAGAATATTGCGTTTCCGGCTACCAGCATGAAATTTGGTACGCATGTTAACAAATATATAAGGTTCAAAAAACCGTCGGGACCCAAGCTGTATCCGGATTATTTCGGCCACCATCTTGGAAAATGTCGGCCGAATCCCAGTTTTGCTCTATTAACTCGGAAACGGTAAAATATATCAAACATATTTAAGTTACAAAAGTATTACCAGTTATATTAGGAACATGTTTTGTCTGAAACATTTTTTTATAAGATCTAAACCAAAGCGGCCATCTTGGAGTAAATGATGGCACTGTTTATCGTTTTCCCAAAAAAAGGGGCAACAGCTAGATTCCGGACAACCAATACCTAAACAAGTACTATTATGAACTTCTATATGTTCTACCAATTTTTGGAAAGTGGAACACAGATCCGCCATCTTGGAAAATGGCGGCCGAATCCGAGTTTTCCTCTATTAACTCATAAACGGTAAGAGTTATCAAAAATGTTTAAATTACAAAAGTATTACCAGTTACATGAGAAAGATGTTTTGTTTCAAACATTTTTTTGTAGGATCAAAACCAAAGCGGCCATCTTGGAGTAAATGACGGTAGGCCTATTGTTTTTGGTTTTCCCAAAAATGTTGCAACAGTGTTAATTTTCTGATAACCAATACCTACGGCATGTATTATTATGAACTTATATACGTTATACCAACTTTTGGAGAGTTCAACACAGAGCCGCCATTTTGGAAAATGGCGGCTGAAACCCAGATTGACTCTTATAACTCGGAAACAGTAAAAGATATAAAACAAGTGGTAGTAACAAAAGTGTTAAGCGTTTTGTTTCGAACAACTAGTGATAAGATGTCGATTAAAAGGGTTTACAGCTATACAAGCTTCAGAAACAGAATAAGCAGGACTTTTCTGTGAAGAGCAATTGACTAGTTTCATCAACAGCGCTGCGGCGAGTTTTGGAAGCTCGCATATGACATAGATAACATTGAAGGCATAGGCGAAAACCCACTTATCTCGCTCTAGCTACGAAAATATTTTTTTTAGCGGGAGACTTTTTTGAAGGCGTTTATAGGAACTACAATTCTACGTATTTCGAAAGTATTACGAAAAATCTACATGCAGCGATGAGGGAGTTATTGATCGTAAATGATCTTCTTGCGTGTGGCTGCTGCGCGAATCTCGCCTCTAAGGCGTGACCTTCTGTCGTATACGCAGGCTGAGCCGTCGCTGGTGTGCGTAAGGTCTACTAGCGAGATTTGAGTGAGATGTACATTTCAAACGAACAAGCCGCGCCAAGCCAGATCCAATGAGCGTGGTTCTATTTTCATATTTGCTAGTTGTACAACGGTTTCTTGGCGCGGCTTGTTCGTTTGAAATGTGCATCTCACTCAAATCTCGCTAGTAGACCTTACGCACACCAGCGACGGCTCAGCCTGCGTATACGACAGAAGGTCACGCCTTAGAGCCGAGATTCGCGCAGCAGCCACACTAGGGTTGCCAACTCTCCCGTATTTCCCGGGAAATCCCGTTTTCCACTGTGATTTCCCGCTTCCCGTATCAACTCTACACGGGAATCAGTTTTCCCGTATTTTCACAATTTGTTTTAAAATACACATTTCGTAAACTTCCGCCTACTAACAGTACACAGTTTTCAGCATTTGAGCATTTTGAACTTAAAGTCTAATGTTGAGACAATTAGTTTCATTATTCTTTATTAATGGTGCATAAATAGTTAGACAATAGAAACAGATCAACCACCTGAGTTACAAGTTGTCGGTATTTATTCTGTTTTGTGTCAAAATTTTTAGAATTATTTAAAAAGGGATATATAAAGGTTCTACGTGATGCAAAATAGCTTGACAAAATGTAGAGATAACCAGCTTAAACTATAGATATTAATTCAGTTTACCCTCCCAAATTAAACATTAATTGAATGAGAAAATTACACCTGCAAAGTTAATATCCCTAAACTCATTTCATTTTCTGGGACCTAACGTCTATTAAGAAAAACATGTTTGCGCCTGCGGCGATTTGGCCTTCGGCAACTGGGACCTCGCCGTCCTCTTTCCCTCTACATTTCACATCAATTTTAAAATTCCCGTATTTTCATATTCAATAGTTGGCAACCCTAAGCCACACGCAAGATGATCATTTACGATCAATAACTCCCTCATTGCTGTATGTAGATTTTTCGTAATACTTTCAAAATTCCTATAAACGCCTTCAAATAAGTCTCCCGCTAAAAAAATTATTTTCGTAGCTAGAGCGAGATAAGTGGGTTTTCGCCTATGCCTTCAATGTTATCTGTCATATGCGAGCTTCCAAAACTCGCCGCAGCGCTGTTGATGAAACTGGTCAATTGGTGAAGCGTCTAGAGACTTCTGAGAGAGAAAAGGCGAGCACTGAAAGGCCACCAAAAAATCTGATGTAATCACCTGTTTGCTATCTGAATGTCAAAGTAGTGAAGATGACGACGACTATGTTACATGTTGTTAAGCTGTTGTAATAGATGGTGCTGCCTTAGTTCATTCTTTGAATGCAAAAACATCAAAGACATTTTATGATTACTGCACGAAGGTGTTTTTACCTGCGATAAAATCTCGTCTCCTGAACTTTCAGAGAGTAGACGTAGTGTTTGATAGGTACTACTTGCCAGGTAGCCTTAAAGCTGAGACACGAATTAAACGAGGATCTGGAAAAGAGATGGTTGTCAGACCAACAACACCCTTGCCTAAAGTATTCAGTAAGTTCTTGCTGGTTGATGGCAATAAAAACAACTATTCCACCTTTTAGCATCTTACATCTCTTCACTTGAAACCAATTGCAAGATAGTGGTTTGCACTGACGAAGATTCAGTAACATTTGCAGGTTCTTTCAGCAGCAGTGACGATCTTGCCCCATGTTCACATGAAGAAGCGGACACCAGACTAATTGTTCACGTGAAAAGTGCATTACTCTCGGGCCACAAAAACATTTTGATAAGCACTGCGGACTCGGGTGTTATTGCTATTGCTAGTGCTGCCTTCCATGAATTGAAGAAACTTGGTATGCATGATCTTTGGATTGAGAATGGTGTTGGAAAGAACAGGTGGCACTTTTCACTCTCGCGGTTTCTGGAACACGTATCTCCAAACATGTGCGAGGCACTGCCTTTCTTTCATGCGTATACTGGCTGTGATACAGTATCCGCATTTCATGGTGTTGGCAAAAAAAAGCGTGGAATGTCTGGAAGGCGATGCAAGAACCTATGAAAGGTATATTCATTCGATTGTCAACATCAAACACAATAGATAAAGAGGATTTTGAGAAACTACAGTTCTTCACTGTACTTATGTATGGTACGACAAGCCAAACGGAAACAGTAAATGAGTGCAGACGAATTCTCTATACTCAAAAAAATCGAGCTGTGGAATGGATACCTCCAAACGAAGAAGCACTGCGCCAACACCTGAAGCGAGCAATGCTTCAGTCGCGTATTTGGAGACTGTGCTTGCAGCTTCTACCCGACATACCTCCTGCAACCAGACCAGCTGGGGATGGAAGTTATCACATTCTGTTGGGGATGAAAACGCAATTGAACCACTTTGGACAGTTTTGTCACAAGCTTCTGACGAATGCTCCGAATTCATTAGTTGCCGTTGCAAAACGATGTGTGCTAGAAACTGCAAGTGCCAGCGATTCAATTTGGAGTGCACTGCTTTGTGTACGTGTGATGGACAGTGCTCCCATTAAACTCTTCTTAAGACATGGTTCCTTTTCACCCTTGTGAAGATGAGGCGGGTTTAGGGGATTGTCCCTGCCTAAAGTAGGGGCCCCGGGCCCTGAACGGTTCAGCCCTAGGTTGGGGACGCCTAGCTCGCCTTTTCTCTCTCAGAAGTCTCTAGACGCTTCTTTCATTGCTCGTCTCTACAGAGAAGTCCTGCTTAATATTCTGTTTCTGAAGCTTTTAAAGCTGTATACCCTTTAAACCGACATCTTATCACTAGCTGTTCGAAACAGAAAAATGTTCGTCTTGTTACGCTGAACACTTTAGTTTCTCCCACATGTTTTTTATCTGTTACTGTTTCCGAGTTATAAGAGTCAATCTGGGTTTCAGCCGCCATTTTTCAAAATCGCGGCTTTGTGTTCCACTCTCCAAAAGTTGGTAGAACGTATATAAGTTTATAACAATACTTGCCGTAGGTATTGGTTATCAGAAAATTAACACTGTTGCAACATTTTTGGGAAAACCAAAAACAATAGGCCTACCGTCATTTACTCCAAGATGGCCGCTTTGGTTTTGATCCTACAAAAAAAATGTTTGAAACAAAACATCTTCCTCATGTAACTGGTAATACTTTTGTAATTTAAACATTTTTGATAACTCTTACCGTTTATGAGTTAATAGAGGAAAACTGGGATTCAGCCGCCATTTTCCAAGATGGCGGATCTGTGTTCCACTTTCCAAAAATTGGTAGAACACATAGAAGTTCATAATAGTACTTGTAGTAGGCATTGGTTATCGGAAATGTAGCTGTTGCCCCTTTTTGGGGGAAAACGAAAAACAGTGCCATCATTTACTCCAAGATGGCCGCTTTGGTTTTGATCCTATAAAAAAATGTTTCAGCCAAAACATGTTCCTAATATAACTGGTAATACTTTTGTAACTTAAATATTTTTGATATCTTTGGCCGTTTCCGAGTTGATAGAGACAAACTGGGATTCGGCTGACATTTTCCAAGATGGCGGCCGAAATAATCCGGATACAGCTTGGGTCCCGACGGTTTTTTGATCCTTATATATTTGTTAACATGTGTATTAAATTTCATGCTGGTAGCCGGAAACGCAATATTCTGGTGCTAACAGAACGCACTAGAATGTAGATTACTTAATTAGTTAATAAATAACTTATTAAAATTAAGAAAAGTGTAATTTTGTACCATTTTTTTAAAAACTACTTACCAAAAAGTTTGTTCGTTTACATGAAAATGTGATTGGGAGAACATGGCTGCAATGTTAAGGTATAGCACCAGTAGTTTGTAAATATTGATATTTAGCTCATATTTATATGTATGAATAAGGAAGCATATTTGCATTGTACATTATTTTTTTTTCTGTACACCAAAATATCAAATGTTTTGAAACTCAATACAGTTTTCAAGAAAACTACTTGGGACAGAAGAAATATAGTTATCCGAAAAAAAAATAACAATCGCTGAAGAATCCAAAAAACAAGTAAAACCTAGTACAGTGGTTGATGGAATAACACAGTCTACCACACGCTTCACTCGCGGGTAAGGTTAAGCATCCCACAGCCATATTATGTATTTACACGACACCATAATTGCATGCGTCAAATGAGGGGCATACTTAAGTTTTTGTGAGTAGGAACGTTCACAGTATGCTCACAGCGCTGCTGTCATACGGTCTCCCATAATCATTTAACTAGAGCCATCCCCATATTCTATTTTCGTGGTTAGAATACAGTTGCATGATGGTGACATTGACAAATAAGATATGCACTGCCTGGTATATATTGTTATTATTTATTGTGGTTTACCATACCCAGAACGGATATGGAAGGCTACTGCAGGGCTGCTAGACCCTCTTCAGTCTGCCTGGTATATACTTTCACGCTTGTTAAATACAATGTTATAAAGGCTATACAACGGGGCCTCATTCCAGTACATTTGCAAACTTAACCCCGGTGTTAGTCAATAGCCAATCAGCAGTCAGCAATTGAGACGCTGATCGAAGGAAGACATTGTTAAAACAACGAGACAAAATACAAACAATATCAAACAAAAACAGTCCAATAACCTCAAAACGTCAACAAAATACTTAATAAAACTACATATTTACATATATAAGAGCTATATAATGTACTATAAATACACAACCTTGTTTTTTAACTTCAATAAATACCCAAAGTAACGTATCCATGAAATAAGATATCCAAAATAAAGAACTGAATGTGACATTAGTGAAACTGTACAACGAGCAACTGAAATAATGTAGGCGTTTCCCAGTATTGTTGAGATAACTATCGGGCAGGGTCATGTTTGACTCCATATTATGCAGAGAAAGCCTTGGTAGAAATTAACCCCGGGGTAATTTTAACATGGGGTACAGGAATGAGGCCCCAGGATGCTTCATTTCTAACGTTTTTTGAAGTGGTTCTGAACGCGATGATATTTCTTATGTATTTCAAGTTAATTTTTAACGTGTGTTATTGTCTTAAGTGGTTCTGAACGCGATGATATTTCTTATGTTTTCACGTTAATTGAACATCGCTTTAAGCGTGGTAGGACCATGGTTGGAAATTTTCGTTGAACAATGCCACGAATCAAATTCCATTGGCAAAATCAATAGCATGCGTACCTGTTTGCAATGTATGTAATAACTAATTACTATACTTATAGGTTTGAATATTTTAAACGAATAGGATAAGTAATATAGGCAACTCACGATAATATCATATGATGATATAAAGGTAACAACTAGATTGCAGTAAATTGGTATTAAGTTTTAACTTTTAATTAAATCCTCATAAAACTTTAAAGCTGGTCACAATATTGCTCAATAATGGAATAACAATGACATTATTAATGTAGCTACATTTAACTTGCAGTGTGTGGGTTACTTGATGTACGATTACTGCCCACCTCAATAACCACGGCACGCTAAGTGATAAGGGCACATCCCACTATGCATAGAGCCGCAAGCTAAATACGCTACAATAAAATTGATGTATTATGAATGTAGAGTATACGATGTACGTGTACGATGTACGTCGTATGTCCCCTCCAAATATTTACCAATTTTAATCAAAACACGATTCTCAAATAAATCGTTCCTTCACGTGAACTCTGTATAGTATCCTACACGTTTGATATTGTTTCAATTCCCTTCAAAACAACATAAGCTATGTGTTGTATGATATGATATTGTCATAATAATCGACTTCTTATACTGACAACGAAAGTAAAATAAAACATATTTTATCTGGTTAATATTTACTGGTATATAGACATTGTTATTTTAACTATTTTATTAGTTAACTCATTAATAAATAAAACATTGCACAATACGGAAATCTTGTGGATACCTCAAGTTCGGTCCCTGAAACAGCGCTGCTAGTATTGAGCGTGTATGATATGGCCCATGGGCTGGGGGAGTGCTCTACGTTGTAGTCTGGAGCGACGATATCAGCCCGCCACGTCTTAACTCATCCCTCTCACTCATTGGCATTAGGTGTGGTGAGTGATGGATGTGGGGTATACTGACACTGAGTTACCGTAACGATAATGACACTTCTGCATAGATGGCTAGATAATCGTGTGCAATTAACAACAGTGTATCAATGCACCTGCGTCTACACAACTACATTGTACCTCAAGTAATCCGGATATGTCAAAACAAGAAAAGATCTTTTCTCAGCGGCTACGTGTCAAATGTATACTCATAGTCATAACTCAGGTCTCTCGTTCCATGATTGACAGTAAGAGAGGGATTGAGGAGGAGGGAGAGTGATGATCACTGGTATTGGTGTGAGTCCATACAAGGCTTTGTTGACAGTACCGATTCAATCACGCTACGCTATCATACTCTAAAACTTACTGCAAATAGACCGACGTACACCAGTTAGCGTGAGCGCTAAAGTGAATCAGTGTTTTCGAAACATATTGAAGAATGTTTTATCGCAGTGAAACTGTATCTCTATCGTATTGCTTGGGTAAACAAGCCTTAGGTTGCGCGCACAAAAAAAGCTGGTTACCAGCGCTGAGCTACGTCATGAATGTTTCAATGCTTTCAAGTGCAACTATGAACAATAGAACCAGGTTCCAGCTTGCCAGCGTTCTGTTTTAATTAATGAAATAAACCCGTCGTCCGCACAGGTTACCAGTAAGCGGGTCATCTGCTTTCTTTGTGCGCGCCCCCTTATACTGTCAAGCTACAACATGTGTCATAATATGTGCGGACCCAAAGAAAGCAGGTTACCCGCATACTGGTAACCGGCGCGGGCAAACGGGTTTATTTCATTTATTTATTTCGTTTATTTCAAAAACGGAAAAACGGTGCAGGTCAACGAAGCTGACAAGCTTGAACATGCTTCTACTAAAAATGAAAATGAAAACTAATAACACTGAACATAACATATAAAAAAGAAAATTTATATGTTTTATTTATTTATTAATTATTCCCATTCAATACAAAAGTGAATAGGGGTTGGCAGAGAAGACCACAGCTCCAAACACACAGAGTGACTGCCAACCAAAAAAAAAAAAACAGACCAACGTAGCAAGGATAAAATAATATCTTTGGTGAGGCTAGAACTCAGCTGGAATAACTTTCGAAAGGCCTCGACAAAATATCTGCGAATTGTACCCCTAGCACCCATTATAAGACCTATTACTCAGATATCCTTCCTAAGGTATAATAGTCGGGTTATATAATGTTGTTTCCCACGATCCACCTCCTCCGTTTGTCCTGGGTGATACTCAAAGGGGATTGTTGATCTAAAACTAAAACATATCCTTCCGACTTCCCCGATTTATTTCTATAATGTCGATTCCCATCGACTGCCATCGTTGAAATACCATGTACCACTTTGCTTATTTCGAAAAGCGTACGCTATTTTATGGCGCACTTCATGATGACGAGATTCCTTCATCTTTTCGCCTGCTTGCATCAACCAAATACACGGGCAGGGGTTTCAAACCCAGTACTTGGCTCCTGTAGGGATTATTTGGGAACCACGTTACACGTAATCTTGATGTCATCTCTCCATTCAGTGCAAGAAGAGAGTCCCGCCTTATTGAAGATCCACTTGTATCCACAATACAAGTGTCACCTAAAGGAAAGGTATCTTGCCTTGTCCGCTATGTGACAGATTACACCACTTTTGATACTCTTGCATTCTAAAGTGCTCTCGCAAGGTCTTGCCTGAGACTCCGGTGCTCGTTGAGGCTTCCGGCATGTTATTTTAAGTCTAGAAATACTTACTTTCTCAGCCTAAAGATTCCTCGCAAAATTTACATGCAAATTGTTTGCCTTTAGTAATGTATCGCATGTTAAAATGCTGAGTGAAAATTTCCCATCTAGTGATCATAATGCCAAGACATTTCAATTTCGTACTAGAATAAATCATGGCGTCGGGAACATCTACGAGAAGGTTGTAAAATTTCCTACACAGTATCCCGCAACAATTTGTCTGTATCTGACAAAAAACGATTTCGGTAATTGGGTCAGAGGTGCATTTTGAAGTGGATAAATAAAATCAATCAATCAATCAATCTTTATTTTCCATCTTAAACAAATACAGATATAACAGATAGATACATATAGAAACCACTACCCACAGAAGTGCAGTAGAACTTGAGCGTGGGTAGAGGTTTCTTGAATGGATCTTATAGTATGACTTAATCTATTCTTATCCAATCTAGTATAACTTCATTTAAAATAATCTAATCTAATCTAGTATAATTTCATTGTATAGACGTGTTTTTTTTTTTCGATTTATTTTGATTTCTTAACTTTTCATTATTACCATTTGGCATAGTTTGATTAGACATAAGAGTACCAACCCATGTTTCCTTGTTTGTTTTAAGTTTATCATGTTGTTTATTTTCTCATTGGAATGTTGAATGAGCCATTTTTCAAGTTCTCTACAGATACTACTAATAGGAGTTGTGTTAATAATTTTTCGAGGAAGGGAATTGTAGATTTTAGGGTCAAGGAACATGGCATGGCGCTATGTCAGTTGTAGACGAACTCTTCGTACATTGTTATGCCCTGTGTATGCGTTTCTTGTGTGTTGTCGATTAATGTTTTGTTCATTGTGTCCGGCTGTTCTGTGAATGTGTTTGATTAAATATTTTATATACAATGTTCTTGCTTTGTAAATATACTAAATTGGATGGGTATATGAAAGGTTTCCTCAGCATGTTTTTTATAATGTGTTTTTGAATAGTATCGAGAGAATTAATGTGAACATCGTGGGTGCCACCCCAGCCTAAGATCCCGTATTATAGGTACTTTTGGACAAACGACAAATGCATAGTAAACGGTTATAAGTGTGTTGTATGTTAGGATGTTTCTAAATACATAGAATTTGGGGAGGGTACAACGAACATTTTTGATAATGATTTTAATGTGTCCATGCCATCGCAAATTGTGGTCAATTGTGACCCCCTAGATAACGCATATCTTTAACTTTAGTAAGGCTGTAACATCCGCATCGTGTTTTGTAATTATTACAATGGTTTAGATGAAGTTTCAAGCTATCAGTCACTGGTTGACCAGATTTATTAGCTGAGAAGGTCATGTATACGGTTTTCTCCTTTTTAAGTGTAAGGAGATTTTCCTGTAGCCACTGCTTGACTTTATTTATTTCTAGTTCAGCTATCTTAAACACGTTGGTCCACGTACTTTCTGTGAATAGTATAACTGTATCAACAGCAAACGTAATTATTTGTCCTTTACTTTTCATGTTGCATAGATCATTAATAAATAAAATAAATAATAGGGGGACGAGGACGGTTCCTTGCGGGACACCGTATTCTATAATTTTAGGTTTGCTTAGTGCATCGTTTATCCTTTCGTATTGCTTCCGATTTGTTAGGTAGCTTTGTATAAGTTTAAGCTCATTTCCTCTTATTCCATAAGCGTCAAGTTTAGTTAAAAGCAGCGGATCGCTGCTTTGCGCTGCCCCGCGCAGCTGTCGAACGCTTTTGCGAGATCTAGAAACATTCCCACTGTTTTTTTTTTTATCGGTGTCTATATCTTTGTGAATTTCTGTTGTAAGTTTAAGTATTGCATCTTGGGTGCTTTTTTCTTTACGAAAACCTAATTGGTTTTTAGAAATTAATTTTGGTTCTTCTAGAAATGCACAGATTCGTTGTTTTATACACTTCTCGTGAATTTTCGACAAGTTAGTTAGTAATGGTATAGGTCTGTAGTTATTTACGTATGTTTTGGCCCCTTTTTTAAATATTGGTGTTATTACTGCACTTTTAAAGCAGCTTGGATATTTTCCCGTAGAAAAACTTAGGTTAATTATGTATACTATTGGTTTCAAAATGTTTAATTTTATTTGCTTTAGCGTGTAAGTGTGGATGTTGTCAATTCCCGGCGTTGAATGGCGTTTTATTTTATCGATACAATTAGCTATTTCACTTCGCTCACTGGAATAAAGAATCTTGTTGGCATTGATTACTTTTATGTGTGTATACTTTTTTGTAATGGGGATCATGTTATATACTTTCCGCCATTTGTTTGCCTATGTTACAAAAAAAGGCAACAAATGTATCAGCAACACGTTAAGGGTTGTCTTCGGAACTGACAAGGCCGTCTTGTGTTTGGATCTCTTTTATGTTGTCTGAAAGGTTTTGACTACCCGTGACTTCATTTATTATTTTCCAAATTTTGGTTGTATTTTGATTGGCTTCCTTGATTATTGTTTTATAGTAATTATCTTTCGTTGTCTTTATTAGTTTTGTCAGAAAGTTACGGTACTGTTTGTAATTTTGTTTGAGTGTTAAATTATCTGGATTTTTAAGTGATTGTTTACTTAGCTTGTCTCGTGTACGCATAGATTTTATAAGCCCCATGTGTTATCCACGGTTTTAGCGCTTTCTAGTGTTTTTTAAATATTTTATTGGATTACTAGCTTCGTTAATGTACCTTATAAGTGTTGTGACACACTGGCTGGCTGCTTTGTCTACATCAACTTCGTGAATAATATCGGCCCAAGTCTCTCTTTCGGTAAGATTAGTACGTGTTTCAATATTAATCCTTCTGTTTCTAATTTGGGAATTAGTAGTATTACGTTCACGATCTGAAGTGTGATGACTTGTGTGCGCACTAAAGCCAAAACAAATGGGAAAGGGGTCTGTGATTGATGTTCGTAGTATGCTTGCGGTACATGATTCATTTTTTTCGTTTTTATAGATGTACGGTCTATACAGCTTTTGGAGGTTGGAGTAACGCGGGTGTGTTCTTTAACGTACGATAGGAAACCAATAAGCATAGAGCGAATTTAAAAACTCTTCTTTTGAGTTGTCATTTCTTTCCTCTAGAATGTTAATGTTTGCGTCTCTAATGATTATATTGTGTGTGCTACTTAGGTTGGAATTCATAGTCGGCCCCTACACCTAGGGGCACCCATTGTTGCTATGGATTTGTTTTGTTTATGGGAAATAACATGCAAACAATTGTTACCTTGGTAACAATGGGCGCCCCTAGGTGTAGGTGCCGACTATGAATTCCAACCTTAGTGTGGCTATGAACGATGTAAGTTCTATGTTAAATACTGTTATGTTACTAGACGGAGATCGATACAAAGACAAGATGGTATACGTGTTGTTTTGTTTGGTGAATGTGATTGTGCGGCGTAGCTTGAGTTATTTGGTTGGTGGCGTTTACAATTACTGAGCTAGATATATTGTAATTAATAATTGCCGAGATGCCATTGTGAGTAGTTAACTTGGATGTAAAGTGGTGGGTTGTGTATCCGTCAATGCTGTATAAATTGGTCGGGTCTTTAAGATGGGTTTCAGTTAATATTATGATGTCAAAAGTTATTTTCGCGTGATGCAAAAGTGTGACAAGTTCATCAAAGTTTTTTCGTATGTTTCGTATATTGAGGTGGATTATTTTTAGGTCTTTGATTTTTTTTTGTATGTTTCGTGCATTTTACGAGTGTTTAAATGTACAAGTGTTTTATATTCTTGATCTTCAAATTAATTAAATTCCATATTTGGACTATTATTAACTTAAAAATAAAAGCTGGTTATTAATTTGTAGGTAACAACTTAAAACAAGGTAAGGTTTAGTAGTTTAGTCTTAAAATGTAGGCTATATTGACTATGTATGTAATAATAGATAACTATTAATTACATGGTCAAAATAGCCTCAGGTATAGCCACAATATAGCCACAGGTTGCTCCTGTATTACGTGGGATCGGAGTGCGACTAAAATAAAATATGAATTTACTAGAGGTTTGTTCCCCAGTCGGGGAAAACTTGTAATATCTTAACATTTTGAATAATTAATTAATTAATAATAGTCTAATTAATAATTTTAATAAATTGATTAATTAATTGAAACGGTTATGGAAAATTCGATGTTGCATTGATTGAAAATTTCATTTATACTATTTAATTAACGACGATAGATGTAAAAATAGCGTAATGGTGACAATACACGTATAACGTATTTTAGTATGTTAATTAAATTTCTAATTACTATCAAACTAATCGGGTTTTGTTTGTGATTTTAGTAGAACATTTAAGCTGTTTCTGCTAGGTATCATTTGCATGATTATCACGTTGCTAGAATTGTTAGATTCGATGTATATTGAGATTTCAAATTTAATTACTGTGATTTAATTTTTAATTAATTTAATCAATCAAACCAGTACACATTTCAAACTTTTTAAATAAATTTAATACTTCCAAACATACTTGATTTAACCCTGTGATTACTTTGTGAAAATGTGATTCCAAACTCTTAAAATTAATATTTTATTATTTTTTATCATGTAATTTGGTATGCAAATTAAATCAATTTTGACACCTTAAATTTTTTTGTAGACTTTTATTATGATAAATAGGAATTTTTTCTGAATCCAATACAAAAAGAACAATTTCTGTTGCAATTTGTTCAAGGACAACATTGTTTTCTCCTCCTCTAATAATGTTGAGGAAAAAGATAACTTTGTAAGATCGATATATAAATGAGTGTATATTATTATTATTAGCCATTCTTCTTCCGTGTTCCGTCAATCCGTGAACCATGAATTAGATAAATCAATTAAACTAATTATAAAAGATACTAATTAAATGTGTTTTTATTTCTTCTTGACGTTTCGTCCGAATTGCATCCAACTTTTTCAAAACAGTGTTTTGAACGGAACCAAATATTAAGTGACAGTATAAAATTAAGAATTTGAAAAAAACTACAAATTAAGAGAATTAGACCTATTTGGAACTATTCATTTTTGACTGGCTTTTTGTTGGGTCCCTTCGTCAGAACGACTTACGGACGTTCTGACAACATCGTTCTGACGAAGGGACCCAGAGCGCATCAACATAGTTTTGATTGAGTTTGACCGACGTGGTGGAATAACCCGATCTGTGTTTTATTTAATTAACATTATCCGGGGCCACGAAAGCCTTCAATTTTTTAATTTTTAATAGTGTTTTGCTGTTCTTGACGATTAAGGAGACCGTGATGATATACAAAAAGTACTAGATAGTTTTTTTAAATGGCCTGCAGAGAACAAATAGTTTGGTGGTACACAATATAATATAATATAATATGTGTTTTATTATATGTATGAAACAAACCGTCCAAAATAGGACAATGTGGAGTTTTTTAAACTAGTTACAAAACTCATAAATAGTTTAGCAATTTGCATTGAAACAGTAAGGTCAAAGTTGGAGGATGATGGTCAAAATATCCTCATACAATTTTAATTCGAGAGTTTGAGCTAGTTTGTTAATTTAGATTACTGTACGCGACTGTTATAATCGTTTTCCTAGAATCTACGAGCATACAAAATATACCTCTTATGTGTCTCCCGTTTCATACTTTACGGAATTTATAAATTTCTCGCATAAAACGCGTTGGCTCTCGGACTATTTCATTTCCCCCATGGGACGTCGCAATATTCCAGTGGACCGCTATCATGTCACTCCCTTTTGCAATCGTGATACCATTACTTGACGTCCCGTCAAATGGCTGGGCGGGCAGACTCGAAACTGTGCCCATCCTGTCTCATCCATAGATTCACTTGGGCTATTTCATCACCGGCTATTTCCACCCCAACTGTGTATAACACATGAAGACAAGTGTACAAACAGTTGCCCGCGCTTACAATTTATGTTGAAACTACTTACTGTAGTTTTTATTTCGCACAAAGTAGTTAAATATTTCATATAAGTTATAGTAGTATTTAAATACAATAGGCCTAGACAAATTGAGCTATAACAATCGGTTTCATAAATTATTATTGCAAACAGATAAATAGGAATCACAGCGAAAGTGCTTTTTTTTTACAATAACTGTTTTAGAGCAGTGTTACAACAATCAGTTACATTTTCGGTTCTTGCTTAGGGGTCACGGATTCACTTTCTGTTTGTTGGCTGAGAGGAATGGACAGATTACATTTTTTGTATATTAGTTAAATGTGGTTTACCTTTATGTTTCGGACATTGACATTGCTACAATAATAATTTCAAGTTTTGTTATAAATACAATGATTATCTAGCAGGCCTGTATACAGTAAAATACTGACCAAACACCCACACGCGTACAGTGAATTTCTCTTAATTTAATTTTAGAGTTCTTTGGCCCGGTCTTATAATTCCCGGCTAAATATCGTTAGCACCGGTCTAAATTTGGCCTCGGGCTAAATTTTGTCAAAAACCGCAGAAAATGTTCATTATTAAATTATATCTCAAGATTGCAACAAGAAATCGAAAATCTAAATCAGCAGCGCACTTTTGTTTGGTAGGTCCTATAGATTGAATAAAATATTATAACGATAAGCTTAGTATTTTGATTATAATTCAATAATTAGTAATTAAATTAATTATTTATAAAAACACATACTGATTATAATATAAGTCATGACTTAGCCCATTCAATGTGTAGGGCTTACTAAACCACAGTGCGCTGTTGATTCAGATTTTCAATTTCGAAGCCCATTCTTGTGATGTAATTTAAAAATGAAAATATTTGTGGTTTTTGACGTAGAGGTATCCTTCCCTGTTATGAACCGAATTTGGCCCACCGCTAAGCTCGCTGAGGTTTAATATTTTTCCATCAGTGTTGGCAATAGATTTTCGATAGTATTGCGATAAATCTCGCATTGGAGTCAACACAGGTTGTGGGACTCAAAAGAAAACAAACGAATGTCACATACATATTTTTTTTTGGAAACTCCGACAAAACGTGATGTTTATCAAATTACTCAATAGAAAATAACCAGAAATTGTGTGAATTGTATAGGGCACTAGCAACACCAAAAGACAACAATGAAACAAATGAATTGAATCGATGGACAAACAACAAGCTGTCAAAAAATAATGTCTTCTGATTTTGGAAAACAAAACAAAAAAGAAACAATCACACATACAAAACTTTCACTTAGTTGTTGTCTATCATTAAAAGTTTTTTAAATGGGGAGCAGTTACTATTGCAACATTTGTTTTCATTTCTATGGTTGCAATTTTATTATTTTGGCAGCTGATTGTTTGTCCATCAGTTCAATCACGTTGTCTGTGGTTCAATTCATTTGTTTCATTGTTGTGGTCCGGATGTGACGTCAGTTGCGGGTTCCCTATAGAGAAACACTATGGGGGTAGGCGCATTTACTACTTACTATGTCACAGGTAATTTTTTCTATTAAATGAACGTATTAACCATTTCTCACTGTAATCACTGTCAGTGATAGCCAACGACGCCATATTTTATGAACATGTCAACAACTTTAGCCAGCGCTAAAATTTAGCCGGGGCATCGACGAACGGCTAACATTTGGACCACCGCTAAATGTTAGGCGGGCGTTGTAAGACCCATTTTCAACTCTAGCCCTGGGCTAAACGTTTAGCCGGGCGTTATAAGACCGGGCCTTAATAGTTTATTATTTTTCCCCATCTAGTTAAAAACGATAGAGGTGGTAGGCCCTACTTACTAGAGTAAAATTGTAGAAATCAAAGTTAGTACTTCAATCCCCACCGCCGAAAAAATTAAACGTCCATAACTATATAAACATGATCATTAGGTAAATAATTTAAATATATATATGGGGAATAAGGCACAATATTGCAAAATATATGTATCTAAAATTGTGTAGATATTATTATTATTTATATATTTATCTATCAAAACGCATTTTCCTCTTGGGTCTTAGAAATACGGCATTGAAATAAAATTTCTATACGTCAAAATGTAGCTACTAAATGTATAATAGTACCTCCACGAGGAATGAGTCACAGCTAGATATTTATGGTGACTTTTCATTGTGTTTTTAGTAAATACTTAATTTTTAATATCCAATATTTCTTAAACTGATTACCAAATTCTTCACTTTTAAATAGTAGTCAATGTGCTTTTCTCTTTTATCAATAACTTATTATTTGTAAGTCTTTATGAGTGAATATAACCAGTGTACAAATAATGCATGTTATAGTGACTAATTCGCAGATAAAATACGAAACAGTTACTGTATATTTATAATTAACTCAACCTTATCTCATATTGAAAGAAAGGGATACAAAATATATAGAGGCTAAAAAAGCAAATTTTGCGGAACCAATATTTATATGCTGAATTTAAACTTCTCAGGAAGAAATACGATTAAAGAAAGCTAACTTCTATAACTTGAAACTTGATTATAACATGAAAGATCCTTTAAAAGTGTGGAAGACTTTGAATGAAATAATTTATAATAAAGCTGGCTCTAAGTTGAACCTGACCATTACAATTAAGACAACAGAAAAATAACAACTCCTTTAATTGTGGCGAATGAACTCAATAACTACTTTGTAAACATTGGTAATGACCTTGCAAATGTAATCCCTTCTATGCCAAATGATACCTTAACATTCACACATTAACCAGAGATCAGTCATCAGTCATTCTTCATGGCTCCAACAGATGAAAATGAGGTTTCCAATCTAATTAAAGGTCTTAAAAGCAGTAATGCTATAGGAAACGATAATATACCGACCAAAATAATCAAACGCTATCGTTACTATCTTGCAACGCCCTTAACTGTATTAATTAATCAATCTATAATCTCTGCTCAAGTACCAACAAATCTAAAAGTCGCTAAGATAATTCCGATTTTGAAGGCTGATACTCCAACTGACTTAGGCAACTACCACCTATATTTATCTTTCCGGTAATTTATAAGTTACTAGAAAGGGTGGTAAAAGTAAGATTGGAAAAGTATTTTAACAAAATATTTTTTTATATAAAGGTCAGTATGGCTTTCGAAAAGGCATGGGTACAGAGCAGGCCATAGTTGATCTTGTCTCAAAAATCCAGGAAAAGCTTGATAAAGCCGAGTATGCTAGTGGTATGTTTATCAATCTAAAAAAAAAGCTTTTGATACAGTAAATCGTGAAATCCTCTGCATGAAACTAGAAAACATTGGAGTAGGAGGGCTTGCGCTGGACTGGCTCTAAAACTATCTACAAGACCGGAAACAATATGTTGGTATTATTAACTTTGTAGATGGATTTGAGAAAAGAATAACCTGTGGTGTACCACAAGGCTCAATTCTTGGGCCTCTTCTTTTCCTAGTTTATATCAATGATCTTTTTCAATCAGGGATTACTGACCGTCTGCAATCACTTGCAGATGAAACAAATTTTACTTTTCTTCATCTTTTCAAAATTTCCTTGATTATGCAGTCTGACCTAAACATTCTAGCTTAATGGCTCAGATTGAACAAGCTATCACTTAACATACTAAAAACAAACTACATGATGTTCAAGTCTAATAAGCACAGATACAAAAATACCAATCTCCATTTGGCAGTTAAAAATTCTCCAATTAAACAAGTTTCCGTAGTCAAATACTTGGGGTTCATGCTGGATGATCGCCTATCGTGGGTAAACCACATCGACCACGTTAGAAAGAAAATTTCCCCTATGACATCAATTTTGAAAAGAATCTCTATAGATATCTGCCAGGTTACTCTCAAAAATCTATACTACTCGTTTATTCATAGTCACCTGCTTTATCTTAATATCGTGTGGGCCACAACTGGCAAAACAAAACTGAAGCACCTGTATGTCTTGCAGAATAGAGCTATCCGAAATATCTTCAACTATACTAGGGAAACGCATCGTACAGGTATGTACAAGACTAATTACATTCTACCGCTCAATCTAATAAATAAACATGTTACTCTAACATTTGTTCATAATATGATACATAAATACACCGATACAAATCTAGATTTCACACTCAATAAAAATAAACATGCATAATATACACGCACTAAGAATAATCTTTTTATTGATAATGTTATCACTGACAAGTTTGGCCGCTCGAATGTAAACCACTAGGCAATCTTCCTCTGTCTACTAAATGCTTAAGTCAAAATCTCTTTTAAAAAGTAATTAAAAACCTCCTTTGTAAATCAGTTTTTATAACTGAATAGGATAGACATTAAATAAATAAATAAATAAAATAAAATAAATAAATAAAATCTGCTGCAATATGATCTGGGATACTGCTTATAACCAGTGTTGTTAAAGCTACTTTACAAAAGTAGCACTGTTACAGCTACAGCACTTGATCTTTGAAAGTAACTTAGCTACTTTTCAGCTACTGTATTTTGTAAGTAGCTCGCTACTTGTACAGCTACTCAAAAAAAGTAGTGACGCTACTTTACAGCTACTTTCATTCTTTATAAAGGAACAAGCGTATGAACTATTTACTGAAACGACGGTACGGTCTGGAAGTGAGTCATACTCATATTACAGCTCACGGGGTGAAACAGCAAACTCAGCGCTGGGTAGGCGGTTTTGGGACTATAGAGCAAGAAGGCCAATGTCAGTCGTCATTGCGAACCTGCGACAGTGGGAATTGTGCAAACGGGGAAGCAAACGCGTGTTCGTTTATTACAAAAATAGAGTAGCGGCGATTTTTCGCTACAAATACTCGTATATAGTAGCTTGCCATTCGCTACTTTACCGCATTTTCAAATGTAGCGCGCTAGCAGTCTCGCTACCAAAAAAAGTAACATGCATCAAGTAGCGCGCTACTTAACAACACTGCTTATAACATGATTTGCCGAACAAAATGAATATAGAAGTTATGAAGTAATGACGTTAACTGTTATTAACTGAGAATCTGTCAATTAGATTGTAGTGTAGGTTTTATTGCTGCTGGTGATAGCTTAATACTTAATAAAACCTAACAAACAATAACAAACAAAAACAGTCCAATAACCTCAAAACGTCGACAAAATACTCAATAAAACTATACATTTACATATGTAGGACCTGTATATCTGACAGATTCTCAGTTAATAACAGGTCAATAACGAGAGAACGCGCGAAATGCGGCCACGGATAAGAACGCGTCCTCGCCTCACCTGCAACGCCAAGCTGTAACTGTACCATAGACAACAATCGTATGTGTGTTTTGTCAATAGTTTCGTCGATACATAAAAAACACCTATCGTGCCATTGTTGTATTATGTTTGAGGTGTTTCTTCATTGTTCTGTATAAATATCAAGATAAGAATCCACTGTTGTCCGTGTTTCTATGAGTACCCGGTACCACAATTTCAAGAAAAATGTATTTGAAACTTTAGTGCAGATTTCACATTTCGTCTAGACCAAGAAGCATAAAAAAATTTACCCAGCCGTGGCCGACTAAACATCATGTCGTGGAACCGTATTTACCAGACCATCATGTTATTAAAACCATGGAACACAATTTGCTCTGAAACCACCAAACAACAAATAATTTCACACGTTTTGATGGGACGTACGGCTGGATTTGTAATTTTTCCGTAAATATACACAGCTTAAAACAATTTTCGAACAGCGGTATGAAATAAGGCAAACATCAATTGCAATGTGCACGATTTCCTTCGTCTGAAATTTGAATAGACGCCACAGCATGCCAGTAATATCACGTGATGATTTCGCTTCCAAACAAGGTGCATAAATTGGTCAACATGTGAGAATTAGAAATTCAACGTCAGTGAAATTTTAAGAGAAGTTGGTTGGAATGGACACAAAGTACCATCTTAATAAAACACAGAGTTGGAAACTCTCTTTCAACGGGGCGGGAACGTCCGTAGGATCGCCACGAATCCTCGTACAAACTGAACCGGAACCTGTTGATTCTTCAAAAGAAGTACACGGCAATTGTGATCCACTTCCAGATTACCTCAAAGAACTTGTTTACGCAAAGGAAGTGTGGGGAGATTCCTACGCCGAATTCTCAACACCTGACTGGCTAGACATGGAGAAATTTAAACGGGGTCAACGATTTGCTTTGGATCACATTTACGGCGTGATGTATGCTGAGCTCTTATCACTGATGATCTTGTTCTCGTTCCGCGCAGGTCGGGAGCCACTGATCTTCACTGGAAAGTCCGACACGCCTTTCAAAGCCTTCCAACGGTACCTATCGACCGCAGTCCGCGTCAAGTCTTGGTACGAGGGGGACGTCTTTAACGTCGACAGTTTGGCTCACAAGAACTTGAGAAACGTTCGGAGAATGCACGAAGCCATCAGAAAAGGTATGAACGCTGTTCCTCGAGATGAGATTGCCAAGCGTGTAACTTTAGAGGATGAGGAAAATTCATACCCAATGTGGACAGATCTACAAGAGGAAATACTTGATGATTTTCAGTCCTCATGCCCGGCATACGAGCTTCCATTAACAAGCCCAAAGGAAGTGTACATCAACCAATGTGACATGGCCTTGACACAGTTTGGGTTCCTAGGGTTAATACTGGTTTACCCTCAGAAGTTTGGCATACATTACGCAAATGATGACGATCTAGACGGATTGAGTCACTTTTGGCGCACCATTGGTTTCCTTCTCGGTACGGAAGATCGGTTCAACTTGTGCGACGGAGATTTGGCAACCGTGCAACAACGATGCCGAGACATCATTCAGTTCTGGGTGAAGCCGACTCTAAGAACCGTGTCTCGTGATTGGATTCACATGTCTCGGTGTCTCATTGAAGGGCTATCTTTCTTCGTGCCCGGGATGTCCCTTCAGGTTCCGCTCATGTACTTGTGCAGAGTGCTGGATATAAAAGCTACTAAGCTGGCTGCGTCGATGACGTACCGGCAGTATTTCTTGTACTTGGAGACTGTCTTCGTTTACTCGTTTGTTCTCCGATTGCCCGGAATGTGGAGGCTACACAACTGGTTAATAAACTGTGCAGTGATGGGCGCTCAGCACATAAGCCCTGAACGTCTAAGGAAACTCGAAGATAGGGTATATCCATACGAGTGGTTTGACGCTAGGACAGATGGATTCGATATGGGTGACTGAGGAAGCTGTGTTTGTGCGATGGAGTTACAGATCCAAGTCCTCCAAGAACTTCAGTTGATTGATAAAGCAATGAGACATCCGACCCTGACTCGCGTGAAGGTTCATTGATTCCGAATACGCCTACAGGATCAATATTAAATCGCTGCCTGAATTGTTTCTGATCTCAGTAGTAAAAGAATTTTAAAGTAGAGACTCATACAAATTCAATCATGCAACCATTTTAAATTGCTTACCGTGCCCTTAACTTGATGAGAACGTGTGTATCAAGGATGTCTACGCTAAAGCTTCATCAGCTGGAACTGTATCTGATGAATAAAATAAAAAATGCGTATCTATTCTTATCTACCGTCAAATATTCAAATCACAATATGTGCACAATTTATAAAGAAATAAATAAAAAAACGAATTCTCCCTATATCGTGGCTATGTGATTTTATTCCAATGCATTGTACTGACATAAAAGTACTGGTCTACAACCCCACTTTAGATACTGATATTCGAATACGTTGTAAATAGGGCAACCTATCATGAGCTCATGCAGTAATCCCTTTCTTACGCTGAAATAATGATATAGGCCCTAAACAAGGTGATTTATGACAATTTTGCCAGGTTATAAAACAGAGTCTTACTTTAGGATTATCGGTTATATCACAGTTCCAAAACCAATCAAAGCCTCAAATTCAATCCTCATAAGACAAAAACAGTTAATAGGAGCCACCTATTTTTCTTGCTTTAGGCATAGATCGTTTCTTTGAACTTCAAAAATCAATAAAAAGTATTTATTTTTCACAGTTATGTCAGATTAGCAATTAATAACTTTATCTTAAGGCTGTGTGTCGAGCTACCCTGCAGAGACCCCGATCTCTGTCGGTTAAGTAGCCGTAAAATGCTTTAAACTGACACCAAGTAAAACAAAACATGTCTTGAAATAGACAATATTAAGTACTTTTTCTCATGAGTGATTCTACTATCTAATAAATTATTTCCATTTCCCACCGTAATGGAAAGCTTCCATTAAAAGCAGACTTTAGTCGAAGCTTCCCACTACGGTGGAAAACGGAAATAATTTATTGGAAAATAGAAATACTAAATTCGCTATTCCAAGACATATTTTGTTTTACTTCGTGTAAATTGTAAAGCATTTTACAGCTATTTAGCCGACACCGACATAAGTCGGGGGTTCCACAGGGTAGCTCGACAGACAGCCTTAACAAAAAGGGAAAGCTTAACTTAAGTCTGGCATGAATGTGGTAATTAACTGGATTAAATATTGAAACTCAATTTTATATATTCTAATAAGGACCACACAAGCAAACCAAGATGTACAAAATCACTTCTACAATTTGTCGTTGTAACTACCCAAGTTGTATCTAGGCGCGCGGGAGCGCGCCGGGTCAAGCCATGTGCGAGCTTCCACTACGCAACTCTTACTGCACGCATCGAAGTGCACTTAACACGATGTTGCCTGCGCCAAACTATAATGAACAGAAACCTCAAATTTTCATAAATCGGTGGGCTTTTACCACGAGACTACCAATTTCAAATTTTATTCCGATCGGATGTTGCGTATGGAAGATGTTAAGCCGTAAAGATCATTAAAAATTTAAAAAAATCTTCAGTTAAGTTAGTTAGTAGTTAACGGACCTACTCAGTAAAGTGTACATTTTGATTGCGCATTCAGTATCAAATATGATTATTGAAGATTAATTCAATATCAAAATCACAGGCTTTCAACAAAAACAAAAGACTTTCAATGTCGCTCACAGTTGCTGGATTTTGATAAGTTCACGTGAACTTCTTCGAATTCTCGGACTGGCATTGGCAACATAATTATTCCAGAGAATCCGAAAAGCTATAGGCCTATGTACAAACAAGCTTTCAATTTCCATCGTTATAGTCGAAAGTTATATAATCATAGTGCAAATATAAAGTGATGACTTCATGAAAAGCTTTGCCGTCAAGGTCAACACGACCACAGAATCAGAACAGGCAGAACAACAAATTGAGTGTTGTAACGTAATAAATAAATATTATTACATGAATTTTTTTTTTTTTTTTAAACAACGCTTATATTTAAATGCACTAAACGGTAAAAAATACATTTTCACCCAACAAATGTTTGCCTCACTCGGAAAATAAAAGCGTTGGGCGCTTTCCCTGCATAAACAGCAGAATACTGCAATCTATGTCAATACCGAAAGCGCCCAACGCTTTTATTTTCCAAATGAGGCAAAAATTTGTTGGGCGAAAATTTATTTTTTTACTCTTTAGTGCATTTAAATATAAGCGTTGTTTAAAAAAAAAAAATTAAATGTAATATTATTTGATACTTTTTAGTCTTAAAGTATCTTGCAATCGAATATATATCGAATATCGATTAATTAATTATGATGGTTTAATTGATTATTTAGTAAATATGACAATTGATTCATGTATTGTCATTAAGAATACGTCTGTGTGAAAACTTTCAGCTCAATTCGACGTTCGAAAGCGGGTGTTTTATCGATTCCCATATACAACATCAATTAATTAACAATGATGGCTTAATTGATTATTTAGTAAATATGACAATTGATTCGTGTATTGTCATTAAGAATACGTTCGTGTGAAAACTTTCAACTCGATTCGACGTTGGGAAGTGGGTTAAACATCGATTCCCATATAAAACATTAATTAATTATGATGAATTAATTGAATATTTAGTAAATATGACAATTGATTCGTGTATTGTCATTAAGAATACGTCTGTGTAAAAACTTTCAGGTCAATTCAACGTTGGAAAGTGGGTGAAATATCGATTCCCATATAAAACATCAATTAATTAATTATGATGAATCAATTACTTTTTTGATAAATATGACAGTTTAGTCATGTATTGTGATCAAGAATACGTATGTGTAAAAAATTTCAGCTTGATCGGACATCTAGAAGTAGGTGGAATATCGATTCAAATATTCCGTCCAAACAAACAAGGCAAGCTAATATAAGCGTTGTAATAATAAAAATAAAAAAAATGAGCGACATTATTGACAAGTCTCTACAAGTACGATAACATATTGTAAATTAGCAATTCAGATTGAATAAACCCGTTCATACTGCGATATGAACATTGTTATATTAAAAAAAAGCGACTTATATTTTTCAGAAGAAAACATTGCCGCTATCGTTTGTCATTTACATATGTAACAAAGACACACGCAACTGTATGACCCATGGGCGAATAACGCCCCTCCCCCCCCCCCCCCCCCCTTCTTCCCAACTACACGCGCTCACACATAACAGCGAGTTCGCACGTTTTGCAAGGTTGTCTCATGTGATGACCTTTCCAGACAACGTCCATAGGTTAGACATACGTCATGAATACGTCATAGAAAAATGGAGATGTCCTGAACATCCGGTGCGGATGTTCAGGACATCTCCATTTTTACAACGCTTTATTAACTTGCCTTGTTTGTCTGGACGGAATCTTTGAATCGATATTCCACCTACTTCTAGATGTCCGATCAAGGTGAAATGTTTTACACAGACGTATTTTTAATGACTATACATGAATCAACTGTCATGTTTACTAAATTGTCAATAAATTCATCATGATTAATCAACTAATGTTTTATATGGAAATCGATGTTTAACGTGACAATACACGAATCAATTGTCATATTTACTAAATATTCAATTAATTCATCATAATTAATAAATGTTTTACATGGGAATCGATGTTTCACCCACTTGCCAACGTCGAATCGAAATGAAAGTTTTCACACAGATGTATTCTTAATGACAATACATGAATCAATTGTCATATTTACTAAATAATCAATTAAGCCATCATAATTAATTAATTGATGTTTTATATGGGGATCGATAAAACACTCACTTTCGAACGTCGAATTGAGCTGAACGTTTGCACACAGACGTATTCTTAATGACAATACATGAATCAATTGTCATATTTACTAAATAATCAATTAAACTATCATAATTAATTTATCGATATTCGATATGTATATTCGATTGCAAGATTCTTTAAGACTAAAAAGTATAAAATAATATTACATGAAAAAAATATATTTTTTAAAAACAACGCTTATATTTAAATGCACTAAAAAGTAAAAAATAAATTTTCGCTTAACAAATTTTTGCCTCATTCGGAAAATAAAAGCGTTGGGCGCTTTCCCTGCATAAACAGCAGAATACTGCTATCTATGTCAATACCGAAAGCGCCCAATGCTTTTATTTTCCAAGTGAGGCAAAAATTTGTTGGTCGAAAATTTATTTTTTACTTTTTAGTGCATTTAAATACCTATAAGCGTTGTTTAAAAAAAATAGTTTTTTCATGTTATATTATTTCTATGATAAATACTTAATATGCTGCTATTGGCGTAAGGTACAAGGTGTTGTCTTCACGGATTATGTAATAAACGAGGCCATTTCCCCTCCATCTTACCACCTCCACTCGGTACCAGCTAAGCGCTCGCGAGAAAGGAATGCAGAGAGGGTTTCGGTATCCATTAAGCCAGGTTTCATTGTTAAAAATAACAATCTTTTGATCTAGTTACTCTAACAACTTCTCAATTACTTTTCAGATATATGGAATAATCACGAAAAATGTGTATAATATTAACTTTGAATTTTAAAAATAGCTTAAAAGCTGTCAATTTAATAACAATGGTCGCAAAGCAATAGCAGTATACATGCCTGGAAAATAGTTTGTTTTAAGTATTAGGGATGCCGAAAATACGTATTTTATTTTGCCTTAAAATGCCTATTTTCATAAAGTCCTAAATGCGCATTTTAAAGTATTATTGACATTGTCCTATTAAGATATAAAACTGATGCAGAACATGCGCGACTGCAGTGTCGGTCGAACATGCCACATTATTGGGCCAAGCGTACGCAATGAAATTTGTTTGATGTTTGAACGCAATGTTGTTTAGAATTAAATTAAATGTTAAACCTGTTTTTATTTTTTCATCTTGTAGTTTAATTTATCAACGAAAACTATTACCACCCTCCCCCTCCCCCCCCCCCCCCGCCACCTCCATTAAAATATATTGGTGTAATAAAACTACTGACAGTATTGAAAACACAATAGAAATCGATTAGATTCAATAGGTCTTTTTTGTTTTTTACGTCCTATTTTGGTGTTCCAAAAGTATGATTTGCCTACATTTTTCTTATGAAAATTAAAAGGTCCTGATCATCCGCACCCTAGTCATGAAACATTTGAAGAGAAAGCATAAAACAAATTTCTTTCATGTTTACTTATTATTATTAGTGTATATACTCTTTGGTACACTACAATTTCAGCTTTAAAATGGGAAAAAAGGAAAACTGACCTTTTTCGAAAATCAAACCCTGTTCAAACTTGCGACTTGAGTAAAATGATTATCTAACTGAGCAACCCAACCGGTCATCCATCCAAGCTGTGTGTCAACAGAGCAGGAATAATAATTGAGTGCAAGAACAAATGAGGAGACAACACAAATTCTGTTAAGATTCGATATATATTTAACAGTAAATTTATGATATGAAGTAAAATTAGTTTGGGATTTGATACGAATACGTACTCCAAATGCATGCCCTCATTCTAGGTTCCGTTTAGGGTGTCACACTGCGAGCTGGAAGCAAGAGGTATAGTTTTATGTTTTTATATTTACATTTTTATTTAAATATGACAAATAAATGGTGATTCATCTCTTGCAATTAATTTAGGCCTTCTTAATCTTTTAGAACATATGTCAGTGGTTTTGTTTATTATATCATGAATTTCTGTAATGTATTTAAAAATTAAAAATATTTCAAACTAATCAATTAGTTTGGTAGCCTTGCTTTATTGCTTACCGACCTTATTAATACACAGATATTTGGAGATATTATAAGCTTTACCTTTATGACAGCGCCAATCTGTCAGCGTCGATTATTTGCCAACTAAAGACGTAATCTGAAATCAAACAGACACATTTATTTTGAAAATACACATTTTGTCAGATCTTAGTTCTAATTGAACAGATGATGAAGGCGAGAACAGAACCAAGCGCTATACAATTCATAAATTGAAGGTTTATGTTTATTAATTTGGTATCAATGACTATACGTATAATTTCACAGAGCTGTGAAACGGTTTAACCAAATCAGTTAGGGTCTAAAACGGTTCAATGATGTTGATATACACATCGGTTTTGCTGAAAAAAACGTTTGCAAAAAAAAGGCTAAGCTCAAAACGGAGAAAATCAACCGTTACAAATTAAAGAGGGCACACGTACAAAAACGCCAATTTCAAAAGAGGCTCAACATTTAAAGGGGTGGTATCTATAATTGTGGCCAAGCCAATTATTTTATTTCCAATATATAAATATAGTAATTAATGAAATAAACAAATATATAAATGTTTACATCACTTAATAATTGATAAATAAATATATTAACAACAATCACAAAATTAGATTGACTTATTGAAACATTTCGAGGTGGGAAAAACATAATGAACACACTTTATTTATAATTAAAAGCTTGGCCGATGAATTTACATACTCAGTTTTATTATCTAAGTCCTGAAATGTTTCTTAAATCACATATTAAATTGATTTTAAAGTTCATTAGCTTGATGAGTTATTACCATTATTGCTTTCACGTAATATTAATAATATATATGACCCAAAGCCAAATTACAAATTCATCGGCCAAGCTTTTAATTATAATAGACCTTGCAAGCTATGACCCCCCCCCCCCCCCCCCCCCCGGTGCGGAAGGTCTGAAAAGGGGTTTTGAGTAATTTGACATATTGACTTTCGATTTTCACTTGTACACCTAAAAGGGGTGTCCAAATGTGGTACTGTAAAAACCATTAAAATATTAATTGAGATATGTTGCCAGTTGAAATAATTAACTATTTATATAAGGATGTACTCTTTTAATTGTGAGCTACTAAATAATACGATTTATTTATTATCAGGGTTACACAAACCTGTTATATATACATGTTTTGTTTTTATTTCGAGCATAAAATATATATAGTTTGGCTGCTCTGTAACCCCACACCCCTCAAATAATGGAAAACCTGAAATTGGTTTCGAATAATATTATACATGGACATTCGGTTTTCATTTGTAAGCCAACATTGTTTTAACGAATGCATCAACCAGGGTTGTCCAAATGTGCCACCATACAAATCGATATTAAAATTATATGCAATTGTTGAGAGTAAATTAAAATTTTTGTAAGTTAATAACCTCAAGCAAAGCAACTTAAATGTTTGATAACATGATTTTTTTATTTTTAAGGGGTGACAAAAACATTCAATTTACATTTTATGTGTTATTTTTAGGTTAAAATGTATCATGTTTGGCCCGGTTGTAACCAGACCCGGACTGGCCAGGTCCGCAGGTCCGCGATCGTGGAGGGCCTCCGGCCCGAGGGAGCCCCGAACGGGCCCCCACATAACGTACACAAAAAGTTTTTGTCTCGTTAGAAGTTATTTTGTGTTCTTGGTAATGTTTTGTTTACGTTTTCCAAATTACATTTTCCAAAAAAAATTACATTTTCCAAAAGTAGAACACGTCTAACAACTATTTATATCCTTTTATATCCCGCCGTTTATACGAAAGCCTGATACGAGCTACTGTGTTGTGAGTTGAGTTACGTTGTTGTGGTGTAATGCATGGTCTGCGCGGTGACGTATGTCCAGCAGACAACTGCTCTATCAGGGCCGCGCAAGCGCATACCGTCCTTCCCCTCCCCCCTCGCCTACATATATCATCCACCCCACACCATTGTTTGCAAGTTACTACAAGTCGATTTTATGCGATGCGGTTTGCTAAATTTACAGCGCAGTTTTGTTTAGTTAAATGTTGAGTCGTTGAGAGCTGAGTTCCGGTACATTGTTTGATTAATTAAAATTACGAACAGAACAAAAACAATTAAGAGAACCTACAAGAGTGGTTTTCAAAAAAGAGAGGAAAAGAAGAAAAATAAACAAAAAGCGGTCCAGTATGCCTGTTCGATGTCTACGTGGTTTTAAAACAATCAAGCTCTACCTCAGAGAGAAACGATGACACGACTGTCGGTAAGGTAATCGAAATTTTAGATTATGATTTTTGTTATGTTGTTATTTTTTGAAATTCTGTTCTATTTATTTAACATTTTAACGTCACTTGCTAAGAACTTAACTATATGAGTTTTGTATTTTTTACTTTAAAGGTTTTTACTAATAGGGCTAATTAATTGTTATAATTTAAACCAAATAAAGTGTATAACATTTTTTCTTACATTGAGGATAAATTCACAATAGAAATTCGTTATGGCCTACGTCATAACATTGTACTTTATGCAAAATGTGGATAGTAGTTTGTCGGCTAGTAGGTCCGAGTAGTTTGTCGGTCAAAATATAATTATTAAGTGCAATGTTTTCACTTAATTATATTGTAAAAATATTGCATGTTTTTTTTACCTTAAAACATTGTTCATAATTATGTTATCCGTCATTATGTATATCGCAGCTACAGTGCGATGTTTTATTTCCAGAGGCTGAACAGTGCACTTTATCGCCTTCAAATCAGTCTGCAACTGCATCAACTTCTTCTTGTACAGTTGAGAGGGGTGAGGCGCCTGCTTGCAATCAGCCACATATAGACCATCATCCATCGTCTCTTGTCGGCGAATCAAGCTCCAATTCTGATTCAGAAGATGATGAAAAAAATCAGGAGACCTGTGACGCAGCTAAGCACCAACTTGGGTGTTTCATTTGTCCAAACGAAAGTGACCCAATCACGACTAAAAAGCTTTCATGGAAAAACATCCTATTCAAGTTGTAGAAGGAAAATGTACAAAATTGCCAATTGAGCCATCTAGACTTTATTACCGACATCTGCCAAGTGGTGAAAAAATACCCCGAAATGGTTTCAATTCAACTGAATAAAGTGTCCTGTTTGTGCTGTATGGCGTTTGGAGATAAAATACACAGAAACTCTACCTTTATTAATTTGTATGATGTTTCTTAAAATTATGTGAATAAATCAGTAGAAATAAACGAAAACTCTTCCCATCATGAACTTGCTGCGAAAGCAGCTTTTCAAAGTCAAAAGAGCTATGATATTTCACCTTTTCTGAATACCAACCAAACTAAACAGCAAGAAAGTGACATTCAAACTAGAAGATTGGTTATCGAACGTTTGAAAGACAAAGTTTTGTTTATAGAAAGGCAAGGCATTGCCTACAGAGGTGACAAAGTAGAAGCAGCCTATTTGTTTATGGGAAGGCAATGCATTGCCTACAGAGGTGACCAACTAGAAGATTGGTTATAGAACGTTTGAAAGACATAGTTTTGTTTATAGGAAGGCAATGCATTGCCTACAAAGGTGACAAAGTAGAAGCAGCCTACGTTCTCAATTCTTTACAAAACCATGGTTATTTCCTTGAACGTTGGTGGCTAATTATGATGTAATTTCGCAAAGCCATGTGAAATGTATCGAAGACAGCAAAAAGCACAGAATAAAAATTAAGGACAAAAAAGAAGCCACAGAAAAGCAATCTTAAAAGCCCATTGGACGAGGATCAATGCTGACTTTTTTATCAATGACTTTCATTAACAAGTTAATCAAGAAAATTAGCTCGATGGGTCGAAACATTATTTTGAAAGACCTCCAGGATAGCATAATGGACAGCGTAATGGTGGACAGCACCGAAGATATAGCAGTCAAGGACCAATTGGCAATATGCGTCCGCTTTGATCGTTCAAGGAAAAGTGTATGAAAGATTTTTAGAGATTGCAGTGTTGTTAATGACTGAAGTGGACTTGCGTTGTACGAGCTTATAAAACTATAATTATCTGAGTATGGCATTGCAACGTCAAATATTATTGCTTGTTCGTTTGATGGAGCCAGCAACATGAAAGCCTGGTACAATGGGCTACAAGCCCATTTAAAAAAAGAAAATGAAGACCTTATTTATATTTACTGTATGGCACACGTTGAACCTAGTTGTAGCTGACTCAACAGTAAAGTTACTACAAGCTGAGAACTTGTTTGGATTAGTAGAAGAATCTGCGGTATTTCTAAGCTCATCGCACAAAACATCGGCCGTCTGGGAAAAGGAAACAAAAAGAAAAAATACTGCTCATGACAAGTTGTACAGATTGCAAAAAATAGGACCAACTAGGTGGTGGAGCAAACATAAGGCTCTTTCATCAATTGTTGATGAAGAATTCTTAATCAGTGAAGACAGTGTAAATTCAGCTAATTCTTTAATTTTATTTATGTTTTTAATAAAGATATCTCTGATGGAAGTTTTGACAGCAAATCTCGATTCACAGCGAGAAACCTGATAAGTCAATGGTCCAAATTGGAAAACTTGGTTATGTCGTTTGTTTTAACTAGATTTGTTTTTGGTCACTTTCCCAGTTTCTAAGTACTTGCAAAGTAAAACCATTGATTATGCTTTATTAGCTTGAAACTTAGTACAAACACTGCTCCAGCAAGTTAAGGACAAAAGGAATGACGCGCATTTTGAAGTATTGTACACAAAAACAAAAACCTATGCAAATGCAGTTAATCTTAAGCTAGACGAAAATGACATTGATGTCGAGTTATGGTGGGTTTACAGCTAAGCGTTGAGAGCGAAGCGAAGGCGCGAGCTCCAATCAGCGGCCGAGTTTCACGCGAGCTCGCGTCTCCCCACGGCTACCTCGATTGTTTGCCGAACACGTATCAAGTGGCAGTGCCGAACTAGGCCTAGGGTTCTAGGATTTGGCAGTGATGTAAGTTACCTCAAAGTAGTAAACATGCATCTTCAGAGATAACTTCTTCCCTGAACAATGTTATTAGATGAGCGTAGCGAAGCGGAGTGAATCTCTCCATACAACTCGATCGGCGCTTTGTCTGTGTGTGTGTATGTGTGTGTGTATGTGCGCTAAATTTGGTTCGTCGCGCACAGGTCAAACAGCTTGACGTATTTGGCTGAACTTTTCGTCAACACTGGTGACCACGAAACTCGATGCTGTTAACATAACCAGCAAAATTCGTCAAGATGCCAACCTACAAAAAAATCACTGAAAAACAAAATTTGTTTATTTATTTAATTAAATTAAACCTTAAACACGGATTTAAATCATGTATCACTTGTAGGCTCACATCAACAGTAACAACACTTGACAATAGTTTCAAGATTGTAAGTTTATCCGCCATGTTATACAAGAATATTGTTTATTTACGGCAATAATTTCTTCATTTTTTTATAGTGTTTTACCGATATGATTCGCATTTGCGGACTATTGCAGTTTATGCACATAGTATACAATAAAAATAGCGTACGCAATCGTATCTTTTTCACATTTATTTGGAATCTCGATAACTGTCATAGAATGCCTACAATGACGTAAGATGCTAACCAACAAAAATGAATTACGGAAAAACTTTTTTTATTTATTTTATTTAATTAAAGCTAAAACACGGGTAGTAATGATTTTTTACATGTAGGTCCACATCAATAGTACCAACACTCGACAATAGTTTCAAAATTGTAGCTTCAACTGCCATGTTATAAAAAAAATGTTGTTTATTTACGGCAATAATTTTCTTCATTTTTACAGTGTTCCACCGATATGATTCGCATTTGCGTATCATTGAAGCAAGATGCACATAGTATACATCAGAAATGGCATGTGCACTCAGACCTTTCTCACCTTATATTTGGAATTTTGATAGCTATAATAAAATGGCTTTAAAGCTTTTTTTATGATTTCAATGCGGTTATTGTATCATTAAAATGAATTATTTTGTTACATGGTTACTGTCCAAGATAGGATTCTGAAATTTTATTCTGTTGTCTACATCGATGGCAAGAACGTTGTGACAAAATTATTTTTTTCGTCTGCAACTTTTAATAATAACTGATTTTTTGGGAGTGTTTATTTTTTTCAGGTTGGCATTTTGTCCAATTACAATGTTTTTTGTGAAAGAGGTTGCCCCGGGAGGTGAGCAAAATTGGTGCAAAATTTGGTGTTTATATCTTTATTCGTTTGGGGCCCACACTCCGACAAGGAATTATTTAGCTAGTAGTAGTTAACTGAAGAATTTTGTAATGATGGGGATGACATTTCAAATGGATAGTCTCGTGGTAAAAGCCCACCGTGCACTTTGATGCGTGAAGTATGAGTCGCGTAGTGGAAGCTCGCACATGGCTTGGCCCGGCGCGCTTCCGCGCGCCTAGATTGAAACGATGTGTTCATTTAAACATAATACATGCTAAAACACTGCAAAAGTGCCTCGACAGTATGGAATATATTAACTTACTTGGAATCCATTAGACGTTTGACTTTGCGAGTTTTCCCAAATTGTCAGTAGTTGTTATTTTAATTATGTAACATTATATAATAGGGTAACAATGTCTTGTTGGTTATCAGTAACACCTAGAGATATTAAGATACTGTTGATTGAAAAACAAACATAAAGTGAGCTGCAAGTAAAGAACGATCCTAGGTAGCAAAAAATTTCCCCGCCTCGTTACCCCCACCACTCGGCACTGGTGAGAGTGCTCGCGAGGCGTTGGAATGTGGTAGGCCGCATGACCCATTCATCCAGGTGTCATTGTTAAGAAAGCAATTTTTTTATGTAGTTAACATGTTATAATTTCTCATTTATTTTCAAATGTATGGAAAAATCACGTAAAATTATTAAACTTTGTAAAAAAAACTTTGTATTTTTAAAATAGCTTGAAAACTCCCGTTATTAGAGCTATCCCATAAAGTTACAACTTGCTCTAATTACGGCAGTTTTCAAGCTATTTTAAAAGTACTAAGTTTATTTTACATTAATTTTACGTGCTTGTTCCATATATTTGAAAATGAAGAGAAATTATAACATATTAACTACATCAAAAAATTGCTTTCTTAACAATGACACCTGGATGAATGGGTCATGCGGCCTACCTCATTCCAACGCCTCGCGAGCACTCTTACCCGTACTGAGTGGAGGTGGTAACGAAGAGGGGAAATTTCTTGCTACCTGGGATCGTTCTTTACTTGCAGTTCACTTTAGAGAATTACTTTTAAACACGTTTATGCTAACAAAAAGTTATTTTGTGTTTCTACTGGCCGTTTGAGTACAGTCACACTTTTTGTTTGTCATGTTTCATGCATTAAGTGTATGGAAATATACAAGACATACACCCGGAAGCTACCGCTATACTTCTTCTCGTGAACTTGGCACCTCACACATCTCGCAGACGTCGACGTCACGTCTACACGATTACCAAGGTCAAGAAAGAAGTGCGCATTTTATGTGCAATTCAAACACGCCCCGAGACTTTGACGTGTTTCCGTATACCTCCTGGCAATCTTGGCGTCTGAGAACACTTTAAAAACACTTTACACGCGCGAGCCCGTTGGATGTTCGAATGGTTGTATCCGTAATCTAACAACGCTATAGTCCATTAGGTGCTAAGAAGAACCCCCCCCCCCCCCCCCCCCTGAAGCAAATTTTCACTGTAGCAGTTCGTTAGAGAAAAAAATAACAATTCATAATTTACTTGTTTGCCACGTGACAGCTGGGGCGTTTGGCCTCCAGGGGTGTCCAAAGTTGAGATTTTCAAAACTTGAATTCGTCACTTTTCTCAAAGCATTCGTAAATTTGTAATTCTTCTTTCATTAACTGATGTATAGTAGCATTTTCTTATTTTTAGTACAAACAAATGAAGATAATTTTTAAAGAGGTGTCCAAATAAAAATATAAACATTTTTACCACTGTATACAACTGTTACATGCAATTTGTGGCACATCCTGATTGGAAAATGATCCATATAAGAGTATAATCATTGATACAACGTACTCAAAACAAATTATGATTAATTTTTATTAAAGGGGTGCCCAAAATGCTGGATTTCTTATTAGGATCAAAATGTAAACAATGTAAGAAAACGAAATATATGTATGCATGGTACCAAAATCAGTAAACCCCCGTATTAATAAGCATATATTTAATCCATAACATTAACATAGTCAGGGGTGTCCATAATTTAATGTTTTAAATTTTATTTATTTATTAGCCTATTTTGATTAATCTAAAAATTTCCAGGAACAGGCTATTCACATTATAAATTGCTGTATTTCCTTGACAAGGGGAGTCGGAGGTCTCTCCAGGACATCGGCTAATACCATGCTATTACATCACATTTGGTTTTGGATAAATGTTAAATAGAATACAATAATTGCTATTATCAACTCAACTGAACTTTTTACAGAAGGCCTAATGAAAATGTATTTATTCTACAGAATAACAATATTTATAAATCTTACTCAGCTTTAACTTTAGTAATGTTCAGAACAAAACGTGTGTGTATTTGGAGGAAATCGGCCAATTGTTGATTTTGGACAACCCTGTTCATAATAATACAAACATATAAATAATGATTGTTTGTACTTAGTGTATGAAGTTTGGTAGTGCAAAAATGATTATCTTTAGGGATAACCCACTAAACAAAAAATATACAATTATATTTATACTTATTTATGATGATGGACACCCCTTCAATGTAAACGCCCCAGATACCAACTAGCAATCAAGTAAACAATGTAAAATCATAGGTGTTCCTTTAAGAAAGCAAGTAGTCACATTAGTTGGAGGTGCCACTTTACGGATTAACCATTGTGAATGGTATATCTAAAGTAGTGGCAATATTACTAAAATTGTTGGACAACCCTTCATTATTGACGTTATTTTATTTCATTGTTAGTAAGAGGAATAATTGACATAATTTCCAGAAACATATCAAACTTTGAGATCTTAGCAGTAAAATAACCTCAACTTTGGACATCCCTGGAGGCCAAACGCCCCAGCTGTCACGTGGAAAACAAGTAGATTATTGTTCCTCATTTGTTTCTCTACAAAAGTGCAACTCTGGAAATTTGCGCCAGGGGGGGGGGGGGGGGGGGGTTATGAGCCACCTAACGGACTACTACGGTTTCATAGCGTTCTAGAAATATCATTTCAATAGGTTATGTTCTAGAGTATTCTCACTCTAGCTGTCATAGGTGTTCGATCAATGTGTAGTAACATCTCGGGGGAAATCACCGTCAGGTGAGACTGTCTATAAGGTGGGGGGTTTTATAGGCTTATTTTCACATATCTGGAAAAATTTGATTTTCTGCGAACGAACTGCAAATATGAGGTGAGGAGTTTGCACACGTTTTAAATAAATGCGTGTATAGATCTACTAAGCATTCTGGGTCAATACCATTATATGCAACACTCCACAGTCTAGTAAGCTAGACTATATAATATAGAATATTACTATTGTGATGAATCGCGTTTGCCCCATAATTAAGTAAGATTTTTCCTTTTTTTTACTGAAAAATATTTACATCAAATATTCGATTAGCTTGGCATAATTTTATTTTTTAGCAGGCAGTTATTTATAACGGAAAACAATAAAACAGATGTTTGTTTTAGATTGGGACCTTTTTAACTAAATCAAACATGAATGTATACTGATTGATAATAATAAATTCAAGATCGAAAAATTCGGTAGGAACACGATTTGCAACTATGTATTTTGGAACGAAAAGGGTCCGGATAGGGAGGTAGCCGGATATGCGTTATTATACCGCCCTCAATTTGAGCACTACTTGCTCGCATTGCTTCACAAATCTTTATTTCTCCACAGGCGTGCATTCAGTTATTATTACTTAAAATGGATGTTATTCATATTTTATTTAACGAATCACATTAATGATTCTACATATAGCCTAGTTTACTAAATTCATCCCAATGGCATAAAAGCAGTATCAAATATAAAATATACATTATTTATACGTTTACACTATATATGGGCCATCAATTTTAAATACTATTGCAACTTTTTCCTTCTGGGACAATGTTCCGTATTGCTATTCATAGAATTCGCAATGACACATTTTAAATATGTATAGACAAACTTTGCAAAACATCAATAGCTTCAATTCAAACTGAAATGGTTCCTTATAGGTTGCAGCAATGCGTCTTTGATATGAAAGCATCCTAAAGAATAAAATGCATGTTTATGTAGATTGTTCATAACCTTAATGCGGGATAATGCAAAATAAGAAAACATTGATAAATAATCTTACCATAATAGTCTCACTTAAACGATACACCAAGCATCTTCCCTAAAGTTGAAACAAAAAATAAATTGATACACTTCAAGCCAATACATGGAGTAAAGTAACCAATTACCTAGATCATTTCATGCTCTTTCTTATGTTCTGTAACTTCTGTAAT
This sequence comes from Isoperla grammatica, assembly GCA_945910005.1. Lineage (NCBI taxonomy): Eukaryota > Metazoa > Arthropoda > Insecta > Plecoptera > Perlodidae > Isoperla > Isoperla grammatica. Next base: position 69,716,371 of record OX246737.1, on the reverse strand, counting down.
GTGTTGTTGCAACACACCTTTCACAGTTTAGGTAATTTTAAAAAGGGAAATAATTTTTGGAACTGAGGAACAATTGTAAAAAAGAGCTATGAATTATCTAGGAGATGACATTTTGGGTTAGGATCTTTTGGATACTTTTAAATCATTCTTAACCGACAGAAAACGGTGATTTCGCACGGTGGGTCGAGATACAGCCTTAAGAGCCTGCAGGAGTCAGAGCTAAGGAAGCGTGAGCATTCAAGCTTTTCTGTTTTTAACAATTTTTAAAATCGAAATTGTGTCCGATATCCCCTGCTAGATATTATCAGGGTCACCGATAACGAAAACACGTATATGGAAAATTCATTAAAATACATACGTAATGCATTTTGAATCTATTTATTCCGTTATCTCTAGACCTTTAAAATATCTAGTGGAAGTACCGAGCCACAATTTCGATTTTAATAGTCGTGTGCAGCTTAAATGAAACTAGGAAAACGCTGTTTGACGCGTTGATAAGCGAGCGCGTCAATATCTACGAACTCTGTGGCGAAAAGATTTCAATGCTAATACAAACAACAATTAACAACAATTAAAGAATGCACATTGCAAAAAAATTTCTAATTTCCATAGCTATTATACTTCCAGACATTGTTGGATGCAGTGCAATGTGCGTTGCTAAGAATTATCGTCGTCATGTTTACAACACGGTCCGCCACCGTTACTAACAGTTATTGACAGCAAAAGAAATGTAATTTCTGCCTTAAATAGGTATCAGATCATGTTTACATTGTTATATTCGTGACCGGACAAACATTTACTATAAGATAGCCACCTCACATTTTGCTGTTACTGTGTTTCAGAAATATGTTTTCGAGTAACTTTTGTGTAACTTTGCCAATATTAAAAGATTGCCATTAAATGAACATATTCGTGACCGGAAAAGCTTTAGAAAAAAATGGCTATCTCACATTTTGCCGCCATTTTATTTCAGAAAAATATTTTGCAGTAACTATGGTGTAACTTTGTAACTTTTCGAACGATTTTGCCTCAAAACTATACACTTTCAATCCACATCGAGGCTTGTTAATGGTTCAAATTTCAAGTTGATTGGATTTTCCGTTCGGCCGCTAGACAGACATATAAAAAAAAAAAAAACAGAACTAAGTGCCATAAGAGTCTAGTGGAGACGCTCGCTTCGCTCGCTTAACAAACAAATATGTCTTATGATTCCCCGCAACATTTTGGGATTTCCTTATTTACATAAAGCACATTCACTCTTGCTTGCATTTATATTAACACACCAGGGGCCTCATTCCAGTACATTTGAAAACTTAACCCCGGTGTTAGCCAATAGCCAATCAGGAGTCAGCAATTGAGACGCCGATCGAAGGAAGGCATTGTAGAAAAAACGAGACAAAATCAAAACAATAACAAACAAAAACAGTCCAATAACCTCAAAATGTTGACAAAATACTAAATAAAACTACATATTGACATATATTTGAGCTATATAATGTACTGTAAATACACACAATTGTTTATAAACTTTAATAAACACATAAAGTAACGTATCCATGAAATGGGATATCCTCAATAAAGAATTGAAATGTGACATTTGTGAAACTATACACACGGGCATTGGCAAAATGGCGGCATTTCCAAGTATTGTTGAGATAACTCTTCTTAACCCTACTATCAGACAGGGTCATATTTGCCTCCGAATTATGCAGGGAAGCCTGTGGCGGAGTTAACCCCGGGGCCATTTTAACATGGGGTTAGCGAGAGTTATGAAGAGTTAAAAAAAATGTACAGGAATCAGGCCCCCAGGTGTCAACAATACCCTGGCTGTCGCATATGGGCTACGAGTTTTATTTTATTCTTATAGGACATGGTAATATATTCCTGGCTCTAGATCCAAGATTGAGGTTTGAGAGTTTGAAAGTTGGACGATATTCATAGACAAGCAGTCATTTTATTTGCATCCCCATCAATCAAACTAGAGCTGACTTTGACAGAAAATACATTACACGGTTTTGTCGATGCTGTGGTGCCTAGGACCGCATGGAAGTGTGTATCAGCGTTGACCTCAATCGAGATGGCTCCCGTGCCTGACGATTACAGCCCCAGGAAATATTGTGACATGCAAACAGGGTTTCTCTGCTAGAGATGTCGCTAGTAATTCCTAGCGGGAGAAAAGGCACGCTTTTTAACTTAATTATTACGATACATTTGTTTGAAACACCTGTATAGTTCCGTGTTTGTGTCAGACGTGTTTTTACTATCTGCCCTCATGGTATACATAAAAACAACAAACTGCCTTTTCCATCATGAATCAACAATCACAGTTGGTTTACTGGTTGATAGTTTTGGAAAGTCGCAATTTAATTAAAATAAAATAATAAGATGTTCTCTAATAAATTTTAATAATATATTATAATAAACAAATTAATATAGTTAATCAACAATAGCTATAATAACTTGGAATAATAAAAAAAAATCCGGAATAAAATATATAAACGCTTTTATTAGTTTAAGACGTAATTTTCCATGAAGTTAATTGAAATATTAGCATATTATATATAAATATTTTAGTTTTTATTTATGTATAATAGGCCTATTATTCCTATTCTAGTGTTATATGTCTATGTTAGCTGTTCCATGATGAACGCATACGCATACGCATCATTTTGCACTTGTAATTGGCATTTTCTTTTGTAATATTTGAAACGGAATTCTCCCTCAAGCCATTCGTGGATGGAGATTCATAGTGTACATTGATAACGTTTACGGTGGGTCTCTTTACGGTTAGCTTTATAATAAAGGCACTAACTCAACCTGTAAGGATTATGTTATGTCTCGTGCAGAACAAAATGGGTTATACTTTCGTGACCTCACAAGTAAAGAGTATGCAGAACTATATTATTATGTTCCGGTTGACTGAATTGTGAGGATAAATCGTATCCTACAAATAGTCTTAACTTTGCTTGGACAAAGTTATCGACTTCCCTATGAAGATGGAAGTAAGAAGTCCTCTTCATTTCACTCGAGTTTATTCTTTAGTAGGGATTGAAATCTGAGTATCGAGGAACAAGATACTAGTTGGAACTTTTTTTTACTGAAAAGAGTTTATCCTAAAACGTTATTTGTATCATGAATCCCACATATAATTCAGACACATACAGATATTAGATAGGCATGCAACTTTTGGATCAGTTTTAACTGTGTTTTGATACCTATATTTAGCTAAACAATGTGAATGGTCACTATACAAGAATACAGTAAGCTATTGACACAGTAATACCAACATTTATAAAAATTATTAGGCGTTTTTAAAACATATTGATTAAAGAGCACTTATTATTGTTTTCATTGTATAATGTGTTAATTGTATTGCTTGGCATAGGGCAGATTATTGGTAAGGGTGATTTTTTTTTTTAAGTTTAAGTTAAATTATATTATTTTTTACCAAGATATTCTTGTTGTTATTATTAAAACCGGTGATCACGCAGAGTGCAGTAACAACATTGTTTAATAAGTAACGTATTTAAGTTTCAAGAAGTCGTGTTCCTTATTTCATCAGGATTCATACAAATACAAACATTATTACTTGCAATTAATCAATAACAATAGAGTAACATCAGTAAATGGTAAGAACATTTACAAATTTAACTATATTTCATCCGGCACACACACAATATGGTTCTATAGGTCACAGCAGAAATTACAACAACAGAGCTTAATAATGCAGGCTATTATTTATCGTAGGTACTGTAGTAGTTTAGCACAGTAATAACAAATACTGTAATAGACGTAAGCGATAGCGCCTAAACAGTATTAGGTAATAATATTTGTTCTAAGTTGGCGTAATACCAATGCAGTATTGAACTTTATTTATTTCTGGTCTATATAAAACACTGGCAAGTGTGTTTAAGGGTTACTTATATTATATATTGCCAGTACCATCAACAAGATGATTATGTTAATATAAAAGTAAGATCTTTTTACAAACATTCTTCAGCTTATAGCAGTATAATTAATTAGGCGCCATTAGCACAGCCTCATGTTTTTATTCTAAAGTCATTAAAAACATTCTTAGTTATAGACTAGATCTTGTGAATACAAGAAACTACATTCAATTATTGAAATGGAAATTCTTGCGGCCAGATTACCAAATAGACAAAAGACTGTAGAATAATATGGAAGTTCGTAAGAACCACCCACAGAGTTTCAGTTTTTTCTTACTACTAGCGCCCTTTCGACCGGGGTTGTTGACTCTGTCTGGATGTTTTGTATTGTTCAGTTCAGATCTTATTCTGGATGCGCGGTTGTTCCTACGAGACGAGTGACGTCACTGCTGCTTCAATACAGGCGAAACACCAAATTGTTTATTTTGGTTCGTCTAGGGTCGAGAGTTGTAACATCTTAGTATCTATCTAGAAGTCTAGGCTAAACGTTCCACTATTGCATGATATATCGTATGTAAACGGAAGTGAAACGATTATTCTTTCACACGCATTACAGACATAGGCCTTTCACTATAGCTCATAATTTTCTACTTATATTCGATTTTAGTAAACAAAAATTATAGTTACGAATCGTGATAATTTTTTATAACAAAAATAACCAACAATTATATTAATTTTATTACAGTATTATTTGATGTTAACAATAATTTGTAAGATACTAATAGAAGGTAGATAAATAAAAATGTAGTAATTTTTAGGACAGTTGTATACATGTCTACATTGAAACTTTATTTTTCTGGAAAACCATTTCTCAAATTAAAACGTTTTCAAACACTCCCCGCTTGAAAAAACAAAAAACAAAAACAGTTTGTTTAAATTGTATTTAGTTAGTTCATACATAATATTATTGTTACATATGTTTTAGTGTATTGATTATGAATCAAGACGGCATATTATCATCATGCGAATATGAGTAAATTACCCAGACAATAATTTGTTATTTTTGAGGCAGTGATACAAATCTTTGGTGATATACTATACAAACAAAAGTACAATGTCAATAGGCCTACACAAATAGTGAATAATTCAGTTCTACGTAGATCAATTGGAAAATGTCTTCAATCAGAAAGGTAAAGAAATATGTCCACGCAAAAATATGATGAGGAAATATTGTTATATTATCAGTATATCTTATACATAACACGTCTTTCCAATATTGTAATGCACATTTTACGACACATTTGCTTCGACTCTCCTCTGCCGCACATCTACAATGGGTCAATGCACATGAATTAACAAGACATTAGCCTTCCTTCTCTCATGCCGAGCTTGCTGTAGGTACGTGTTTACGTTACCACGTTATTCCGCACGTAAAGCGTTGGCAATATGGTAAGCCGGGAAAATCGTTGCGGGTGAATGCGAAATGTATTTCGAAAGACCGGGTGGAGATTTTTGTGGCCAGCCCATAATAGATTCAGAAATACAACGAATTCAAAATCCAATGTTTCAATGGTCGCTTGTAACCCTATTGCCTCGTCCACCCACCGTCCCCGCCGCTCGCCGCATGGTTTCACAAACTAATAAATTTATTTTATAATAAGAATTAAATAATGACGCATTGTTGCCTACAAACAGTGACTGGTATTAGATTGTACACGATACATACAATGTTTTGTCTTTTGCTTGATATTTGCTCGTCATAACCGTCAAAGTTCATCCATACAATCACGGCAAACTTCCTTTTCTTGATACGAAATATAGACACGGAAATGTAACACAAAACTTGAATCATTCCAAGATGTCTAAACGTTTGACATGAACTGTTTACAACACACAAGCATAGTCAGCGTCTGATTGGCTAAAAGTAGTTACACACCTCACATATTATGCTTTCGAAATTTTCCGGGCACAGCCGTGTCAAAAGGTGGAAACAATCCAACAATCCAACAACCCAACGTTTCTAGTGTTCCTGAGTTCCCTTTGTGAAAGCTTTGACTTTAGTGTCAACGCTCTCCAAAGGTCTCTGAAGAAGCCACTTGCAATGTGGGCGAAACGTTGGATTGTTTCCACCTTTTGACACGGCTGTACCCGGAAAACATCGATTGTATAGTTGACTCCGGCCGTGAAAACCTCCGAAATAGATACACCACGCATGTTTTAATACGCGCATACGACAAGAAGTCTTATTACAGTATTAGAGTACCTCACCAGCAAATTGGCTGCTAGACTTAGGTTGGAATTCATAGTCGGCCCCTACACCTAGGGGCACCCATTGTTGCTATGGATTTGTTTTGTTTATGGGAAATAACATGGAAACAACTGTTACCTTGGTAACAATGGGCGCCCCTAGGTGTAGGGGCCGACTATGAATTCCAACCTTAGACTGAGTTATGCAAGTGCCACTAGGAATACACACTCATTTAGATATCGTTTGCAATTCGTGGTTTCAGAAATTTTCTTTGGTCTGCATTTAATAAATACCAATCTATTATATTCATAAATATATATATTGATAATTTGATAACATAATTTTAAGCTTGTTAGTTGAACTCTTCGTCGAACGTCTTTTTTACACATTCACTATCACACATGCCTCTCTTTAGGTACCATAAACTAACAGTATCCAACTGCCCTTCCTGTTCAATCACTATGCGCTCGGTGGCTGACAGGATAATTAGACATAAAAAGTTTGGAGAAAAGTTTGGAGAAGTTTGGAAAAACTTACTTGGGCACTCACTATCCCAACAACTGGTACTGATATGTTTAGAGTACAATCACGCGTACTTTACATGGAATTAGTGTTAGAAAAAAGTTCCATATTTTCAATATTACACCATAGTAAGACATAACTGTATATAGAGTTAGCCAACGGCTTAGCCGCGGTCGCTTAGCCGGTTCCCATACGAACACCGAAGTTAAGCAACCTCGGGCTAGGTCTGGAGGTGGATGGGTGACCACTCACCTCTGAAACACTAGCTACCGTGGTTAGAGCAGATTGGAGGGTTCGACAGCTTGTGTAACAGCTTCGTTCTTCTCGTCAACTGCTCGGCAGTCCAGGTTAGTGGAGGAACCTATATGACTGGTCAAAGCTACACCGTCCTTTCGGATGGGATGGGACGTAAAGCCGATGGTCCCCTTGGTACTTTTCGACAGGAGTAGGCTACGTGCCGGTACCAGGCTTCCCCTCCTCCCTTCCTCATTATCATTCATCAATCATCACTCATCAGGCTAAAGAGGGCATTGTGCCCTACACTGGCCTTAATTACAATAAAATAAAATAAATAAATAAATATAGAGTTTAGATTGATAAAATTACAAACATAATATCAGATTGGGTCACGTAAGCTTAAAGTAGTGGTCGAGAGATAGCAGCACTAGACAATGCCAGCCACGAGGTTTTACAGTTACTTCTTGTTGTATGTGTAAGCTTTTATATCAGAGGGAGAAATAAGTATTTAAAGGCAATATGTAAGACAAAATTATAAACTTTTAAGTTCTATATAGCTAGACATATGGCTATACTATACGTTTTTCGTTGTTTCGCTGGTAATCGGTATTTTTAAATTGTCCGCTTTTCTACTGACTGTTACATTATGTTTCACCTTTTCGAAAACCATTGTTCTTTCTCTTTCATTCTTCGAGATGGTTATATTAATTTATATTATAGATTTGTCTACTCCAACATTAAAGTAGATGTGATATGCATTTATAGAGTTCGTTTCATAAAGTAATCACGCCTAATTCACGTCATTGACTTTGTTCTTGCATACAATATAGTACTTCCAACCGTGGATTATGTAGCTTATCTGCCACAGCGTGCACACACCTGCATTGCTTCCAGGGGATCGAACCGGTCCGAAAACCGGAAAAAACCGTTATTTTTCCCGAACCGAAAACCGAACCGAAAACCGTTATGAAAAAGTGGTTAAACCGTAAACCGAAACGAAAACCGATATTTTGGGTTTCGGTTATCGGTTTTTTTCGGTTCTTTTCGGTACAAGCCTCCGTACATCAAAATATCAAAATTGCAATATAAATAAAAATATAAAAACAAAAAATGCAAAGGGAAAAATTATTTTTGGAAGTTCTGCGATTTGTTCCACTGGGATTTGGGAGGTCTTCCTTTGAAAGGTTGGTGATGACAATACTCGATGGATGGCTGAGTTCCTTTTATATTTGCAATAATAGGAACGGAAAGTATACACAATGGTAACAACCTTCGGCACCATGATAGTTGGTTGACATATTGTTAACAATATTGGAAGATGTGTTCGGCGAAGATCACAAAACGCACCGACAGAAGATTTTGGTTTCCACTTTCCTGGAAGTTATAAATCAAGAACCTTGGAGACGAAAATGCCTATATAAAAATTATGTTGAGTCTTGACCGTTGACACTAATCTGATAATTACAGGGTTAAGACGAGACTCCGCTGTCGGAACACGTGCAAACCCCACCCTCGAACATAAAACAAACTTTTGTGGCAAATGAAATGACCATGCACTGTTACTTTTATGTCAGTCGCTTTTCAGCTTCCGTTTCGTAGATATGGGTAGGAAAAACAATATGTATTCCGTAACTTTTTAAATTTAACGCAACCACAAATGAGTCGTCGTGCCAGATACAGGACTGCAACGTGATCATGAAAGTAAGAGATTCGATAATATAGTATTACAAAAAAAAAGTGATTTTTTGTATGCTATTTCCTCACTTTTAAAATGTCGAATACAAACATTGCTGAACCGGTTCGAACCGGTTTAAACCGGTTCGAACCGAACCGTTATTTTTTATTTGCTCGAACCGAACCGAAAACCGAACCGAAATGATTCTCCCGAACCAAAAACCGAACCGAAATTAAAATATTTTCGGTTCGATCCCCTGATTGCTTCTACCACCGTCTACACTCTACAGTATAACTTCTCTCTCAGTCACCAGTTGTGCCTCGTTTTACTTCACATTTTCGTTCCAACAATCAGTCTACGGCAAACAGTGGACTATCGGTGAGTATTTTAGGCTTACGATTAATCGGATAGTTTGGAAGAAATTTGCAACGATTTATCGGCATTCGGCCAAAACTCGTGAAAATAATGTATGATATGGCGTATTCCATTGGGCTTGCGAGTGCGCACTCGGGCAACCGTCGCGTATTCCATTGGGCTTGCGACTGCGCACTCGGGCAACCGTCGCGTATTCCATTGGGCTTGCGACTGCGCACTCGGGCAACCGTCGCGTATTCCATTGGGCTTGCGACTGCGCACTCGGGCAACCGTCGCGTATTCCATTGGGCTTGGACTGCGCACTCGGGCAACCGTCGCGTATTCCATTGGGCTTGGACTGCGCACTCGGGCAACCGTCGCGTATTCCATTGGGCATGCGACTGCGCACTCGGGCAACCGTCGCGTATTCCATTGGGCTTGCGACTGCGCACTCGGGCAACCGTCGCGTATTCCATTGGGCTTGCGACTGCGCACTCGGGCAACCGTCGCGTATTCCATTGGGCTTGCGACTGCGCACTCGGGCAACCGCCGCGTATTCCATTGGGCTTGCGACTGCGCACTCGGGCAACCGTCGCGTATTCCATTGGGCTTGCGACTGCGCACTCGGGCAACCGCCGCGTATTCCATTGGGCTTGCGACTGCGCACTCGGGCAACCGTCGCGTATTCCATTGGGCTTGCGACTGCGCACTCGGGCAACCGTCGCGTATTCCATTGGGCTTGCGACTGCGCACTCGGGCAACCGTCGCGTATTCCATTGGGCTTGCGACTGCGCACTCGGGCAACCGTCGCGTATTCCATTGGGCTTGCGACTGCGCACTCGGACAACCGTCGCGTATTCCATTGGGCTTGGACTGCGCACTCGGACAACCGTCGCGTATTCCATTGGGCTTGCGACTGCGCACTCGGGCAACCGTCGCGTATTCCATTGGGCTTGCGACTGCGCACTCGGACAACCGTCGCGTATTCCATTGGGCTTGCGACTGCGCACTCGGGCAACCGCCGCGTATTCCATTGGGCTTGCGACTGCGCACTCGGGCAACCGTCGCGTATTCCATTGGCCGCACCGCACTGGGTTGCACTGACTTCAGGGGTCAGTGCAAAGAATCGAGTGCGGTTTTGAGGCGCGTATTTTGTATTTTGACAACGACTAGACCAAGATTTATGATTGATGTACAAATGGTAATATCTTTGAAGTGTCCTGTAATAATCATAGGCCTAGATCCATATTATGCAAATAATTGGGGCAAACCACATGAAATGGGATATTTTAATGGGATTTTAGAAATCTTCTGAAATACGTTGACCAAGCCGTAGACCTACATTATTATTACGAGAACAGATAAGACAAAAATTAAGCCGAAAATGCAAGGAAATATTTCGGACGTTGTATACAAGATCCGTAAAATATATAACGTGCGTTGTATGTTCAAAACTATTCTGACATTGAGGTTATGTTGTTGCACTAGTGCGTTCCATTGGGGACTGCACTCAGTGCGACACTCGGCGAGTGCATGACGTCACAGCGATATTTCAGTGCGCACTGAGTGCATACCAATGGAATACGCCAATAGAATTGTCAGTTCATGTGTGCTATAATCTATTAAAGAGAACATGCCTATAAGTCAACTGTAATAGTCTCATACCTGAAAATAAAACGCTTCTGACGCTTCTCATTGTCTGAAAAAAATGGAAAAAGGAAGGTTGCTTCAAAGCAAAACCACACAATAAATCAAATTATTCACTTTGGTTTATTTGGACAACGTACGTAGAATCAACCCTGACCCGTAAGCGATCAATCACAAATACAGTTATAATTACAATCGTGCAATTACAATTCTGTGTTCAAAGGAAGATCGGAACTACCTAGCTCATATTTCAAACAATTAAATGGGAATCCATTTGTAGAAGCAAATGCGATTACGAATGAATATTTATCAAAACACAAGACGGGAATACATACATTCGTGCATTCTACAATGAATGACTGTATTATATTATGTTGGGGTATAAGAACGCAATTCCTATTTAACGGTGGGTAAGTATGCGCTGTATCATGTTATTGTACGAATTGATGATGGCCGTCCGCCTGTACGGTATGCGACACAGCAAATCAATTAAGAACGTACGAGAACATCCAACTCTTCTGCAATAATTTTGTATGCGGTATGGATACTGATCGTTTATCAACATGTGATATCTATTGATTAGATGGAGCCATACGAATAATAGGGTAACTGCGGGAGAGTGGTTAGAGTAAAGACAGACGTGTTCTATCCAACCCTGATTATCTTAATATGGCGGTGAGTGTATTAAGTTGTTGAGTTACACTGATTCGCAATGTTGCTAAAGCTTACAAATAAACGTTATTTATAATATTGTAAATTTAACGCTCGCTTAACTCATTGTTTTACCTCAATCATACCCTTAACCCCCAAGACATTGTAACCAACGCGGCACGTATTTGACTAATTTTCTATTTTTCCGTCCAAACCGTAAAAAGTCACTCCGTTTATACAGAACGAAAAGCCAACATGTTTCAACAGAACACTTCAAAATGGGTCACTAGCAAGTTGTTGATACACTACTCACATTTTGAAGTGTATCCGTTCACGAGATATGATAAGACCACTACTTGTGACGTCATGCCGGGGTTGCTGTTATCTTTCGTTCCTGGGCTTTAGACAATTGAGACAATAATAGCTTTATCACTAGCACTTGAGCTACATGCCATTTATATTTGAGTTGGGATAGTTCAACACATTACATTACATTTTAATTTTCTTGTTCTCTATTTCTTTTATAGTTAGAGGCGTCTCGTCTAATACGACAACAAACACTATTATTACTAGTACTGAAAATGAAAGAAATAAAGAAAGCGGCAACACTGACTGACGGTTCCAACGAAGTTTTAGTCAGTCAGAACTAAGTCGAAGCCTGGAATTGATTCTAATACAATAGCCGAGCCCTAGAAAATTCCTTCCCAACAATGTCATAACCTATATGCATTGAAAGGGAGTAATACTATCTCGATAATAGTCAGTAGCTCCCAAAGGAAATAACTATCGCGTTATAAGAAACCTAATTTGCAAGCCAGCATATAATATGTGAATGCAATAGTATGATAAACCACGGTTTCTGAATTCCAGGTTTAATTCCTGACTTGGACATGGAAGTAATACATAGTTTGAACATCGGCCTCATCTCATATCATAGTCACGATTAGGACCGTTGCCAACGTATGAGATAAATCCCAAATATTATGCTCATTTAAGAGTCATAACTAAGGTCCAAAACTCCTCCATACATCAGTTTAAAGGAGGAGACAAGGGAAGAGGGAATTATGACATCCTAGATAAACTACGAGTCTGTAGAGGGTTATCAAGGAAAATATCGTTTAATCTTCCCAATACTTTATCTAAGTTTAAACTGTCTTGCTGCTTTCGTAAAGTTGGTTCAGTGAAATATAATACTGCTCTGCAACTTTTTCAGTACACAATAAATAAACGTTCTTGCTTTGGTTGTTCTATTTATTTTTATTTTATTTTATTTATTTATGATACATAATATGTATACATTTACAGATAATATTATTTAGATCAGTTTTCACCATGTAGTTCATAAATCCTTATGTTAGGCCTAGGCTATTGATAGACAAAACAAAATATGTGGATGTGTTGGTCTATATGCTGTATTCCTAGAAGTACAAAAGTTACACTTAAAAATTTTTACAATCAAACAAGAAATAACAATGGTGAGTGGCTATAAAAGCAGTGATAGTATACAATGGCCTTCACATTGTTAGTTTACATACATTGTTTACATAGGCCTACATTTACATTGTCGTTACACATTGTTGTTAAAACTTATAAAGATTCAGACATTTCAGTAATATAATGTGTTAAGAAATTAGAATAGTAAAAGATTAGTCTAGACAAAAGCTAATTTTATAATAGTTATTGGATCAGATATTACTAAAGAATTCTTGAAGGCTATAGATAGCTTTTTGTATTAGGAATTTTGAAAGTTCAGATTTGAATCTATTGTAGCTTAAAGTACCTATTATATGTCTAGGAAGATGGCCGGATTCAATGCTCACGTAGAGTTGGCAGAATAAAGTACATACTGTATCAAAATGATCTCAAAATATCGCAACACTTCTTTGTATTCCGTGTACATAAGACGAAACGCTGTACAAAACAAAGTGAATTTGACCTATTTCAACGAGAAAATAATCAAGCGAGCGAAGCGAGCGTCTCCATTAGACGTTTATGGCACTTCGTTCTGTTTTTGTTCGTTTTTATGTCTGTTGATAGCGGTCGAACGGAAATTCTGATCAACTTCAAATTTAAAAAACCCACAAGACTCGATGTGGATTGCGGGTGTACAATTTTGTGACAAAATCGTTCGAAAAGTTACAAAGTTACACAAAAGTTACTCGAAAATATTTTTCTGAAACACAGTAACAGCAAAATGTGAGGTGGCTATATGATTGTAAACTTTCGTCCGGTCACGAATATACGTATTTAAATCCGATCTAATACGTATTAGAGACAGAAATAACATTTCTCTTACTGTCAATAAGTGTTGATAACGTTGGCGGACCGTGTTGAAAACACTTAACAGAATGACAACGAAAATTCTTTTTTTTGACAACGCACATTGCACTGCATTCAACAATATCGGGAAGTAAAATAGCTATGGAAATTAGACAAATGTTTGAAATACGGATTCTTGAATTGTTGTTAATTGTTGTTTATAGTAGCTTTGAGATATTTTCGCCACAAAGTTCGTAGATATGGACACGCTCGCTTACCAACGCGTCAAACAGAGCGTTTTCCTAGTATTCCTAGTATAAACAACAATTAACAACAATTAAAGAATGCGCATTGCAAACATTTTTCTAATGTTCATAGCCATTATACTTCCTGAAATTGTTGAAAGTCGTGCAATGTGCGTTGCTAAGAATTTTCGTTGTCATTCCGTCTAGTGTTTTCAACAAGGTCCGCCACCTTTACTAATTAACTTATTGACAACAATAGAAATGTAATGTCTGCATTTAATGCGTATCGGATCGCATTTAAGTTAGTATATTCGTGAGCGGACGAAAATGTACTATAATACAGCCACCTCACATTGTGCTGTTACTGTGTTTAAGAAAAATATTAATTGTATTGTGAAAGATTAATGAAATATTTGATTTTTTTTTTTTAAGTTTATAATTATTTATATGTCCCGATTTAAAGGGCGCCAAGTATTTTTCTTAGTTAATGTAGAATAATTATTAATTAAAAATATTTAGTGTCCCTCGACCCTACACATTGAGCCGCTTCCCCCAGGGAATATGTTGTCAGCACCTTGCTGCATCTTAACAGTCATCTAACCGTGTCCCTCGACCCTGCACAGTGAGCCGCTTCCCACAGGGAATATGTTGTCAGCACCTTGCTGCATCTTGACAGTCATCTAACCGTGTCCCTCGACCCTGCACAGTGAGCCGCTTCCCACAGGGAATATGTTGTCAGCACCTTGCTGCATCTTGATAGTCATCTAACCGTGTCCCTCGACCCTGCACTGTGAGCCGCTTCCCTCAGGGAATATGTTGTCAGCACCTTGCTGCATCTTGACAGTCATCTAACCGTGTCCCTCGACCCTGCACAGTGAGCCGCTGCCCACAGGGAATATGTTGTCAGCACCTTGCTGCATCTTGACAGTCATCTAACCGTGTCCCTCGACCCTGCACAGTGAGCCGCTTCCCACAGGGAATATGTTGTCAGCAACTTGCTGCATCTTGACAGTCATCTAACCGTGTCCCTCGACCCTGCACAGTGAGCCGCTTCCCCCAGGGAATATGTTGTCAGCAACTTGCTGCATCTTGACAGTCATCTAACCGTGTCCCTCGACCCTGCACTGTGAGCCGCTTCCCACAGGGAATATGTTGTCAGCACCTTGCTGCATCTTGACAGTCATCTAACCGTGTCCCTCGACCCTGCACAGTGAGCCGCTTCCCACAGGGAATATGTTGTCAGCAACTTGCTGCATCTTGACAGTCATCTAACCGTGTCCCTCGACCCTGCACAGTGAGCCGCTGCCCACAGGGAATATGTTGTCAGCACCTTGCTGCATCTTGACAGTCATCTAACCGTGTCCCTCGACCCTGCACTGTGAGCCGCTTCCCCCAGGGAATATGTTGTCAGCACCTTGCTGCATCTTGACAGTCATCTAACCGTGTCCCTCGACCCTGCACTGTGAGCCGCTGCCCACAGGGAATATGTTGTCAGCACCTTGCTGCATCTTGACAGTCATCTAACCGTGTCCCTCGACCCTGCACTGTGAGCCGCTTCCCCCAGGGAATATGTTGTCAGCACCTTGCTGCATCTTGACAGTCATCTAACCGTGTCCCTCGACCCTGCACTGTGAGCCGCTTCCCCCAGGGAATATGTTGTCAGCACCTTGCTGCATCTTGACAGTCATCTAACCGTGTCCCTCGACCCTGCACTGTGAGCCGCTTCCCCCAGGGAATATGTTGTCAGCACCTTGCTGCATCTTGACAGTCATCTAACAGTGTCCCTCGACCCTGCACAGTAAGCCGCTTCCCACAGGGAATATGTTGTCAGCACCTTGCTGCATCTTGACAGTCATCTAACCGTGTCCCTCGACCCTGCACAGTGAGCCGCTTCCCCCAGGGAATATGTTGTCAGCACCTTGCTGCATCTTGACAGTCATCTAACAGTGTCCCTCGACCCTGCACAGTGAGCCGCTTCTCACAGGGAATATGTTGTCAGCACCTTGCTGCATCTTGACAGTCATCTAACAGTGTCCCTCGACCCTGCACTGTGAGCCGCTTCCCCCAGGGAATATGTTGTCAGCACCTTGCTGCATCTTGACAGTCATCTAACCGTGTCCCTCGACCCTGCACAGTGAGCCGCTGCCCCAAGGGAATATGTTGTCAGCACCTTGCTGCATCTTGACAGTCATCTAACAGTGTCCCTCGACCCTGCACAGTGAGCCGCTTCTCACAGGGAATATGTTGTCAGCACCTTGCTGCATCTTGACAGTCATCTAACCGTGTCCCTCGACCCTGTACAGTGAGCCGCTGCCCCCAGGGAATATGTTGTCAGCACCTTGCTGCATCTTGACAGTCATCTAACAGTGTCCCTCGACCCTGCACAGTGAGCCGCTTCTCACAGGGAATATGTTGTCAGCACCTTGCTGCATCTTGACAGTCATCTAACAGTGTCCCTCGACCCTGCACAGTGAGCCGCTTCTCACAGGGAATATGTTGTCAGCACCTTGCTGCATCTTGACAGTCATCTAACAGTGTCCCTCGACCCTGCACAGTGAGCCGCTTCCCCCAGGGAATATGTTGATAGCACCTTGCTGCATCTTGACAGTCATCTAACCGTGTCCCTCGACCCTGCACAGTGAGCCGCTGCCCCCAGGGAATATGTTGTCAGCACCTTGCTGCATCTTGACAGTCATCTAACCGTGTCCCTCGACCCTGCACTGTGAGCCGCTGCCCACAGGGAATATGTTGTCAGCACCTTGCTGCATCTTGACAGTCATCTAACCGTGTCCCTCGACCCTGCACTGTGAGCCGCTTCCCCCAGGGAATATGTTGTCAGCACCTTGCTGCATCTTGACAGTCATCTAACCGTGTCCCTCGACCCTGTACAGTGAGCCGCTGCCCCCAGGGAATATGTTGTCAGCACCTTGCTGCATCTTGACAGTCATCTAACCGTGTCCCTCGACCCTGCACTGTGAGCCGCTTCCCACAGGGAATATGTTGTCAGCACCTTGCTGCATCTTGACAGTCATCTAACCGTGTCCCTCGACCCTGCACAGTGAGCCGCTGCCCCAAGGGAATATGTTGTCAGCACCTTGCTGCATCTTGACAGTCATCTAACCGTGTCCCTCGACCCTGCACTGTGAGCCGCTTCCCCCAGGGAATATGTTGTCAGCACCTTGCTGCATCTTGACAGTCATCTAACCGTGTCCCTCGACCCTGCTCAGTGAGCCGCTTCCCACAGGGAATATGTTGTCAGCACCTTGCTGCATCTTGACAGTCATCTAACCGTGTCCCTCGACCCTGCACAGTGAGCCGCTTCCCCCAGGGAATATGTTGTCAGCACCTTGCTGCATCTTGTCAGTCATCTAACCGTGTACCTCGACCCTGCACTGTGAGCCGCTTCCCCCAGGGAATATGTTGTCAGCACCTCGCTGCATCTTGACAGTCATCTAACCGTGTCGCTCGACCCTGCACTGTGAGCCGCTTGCCACAGGGAATATGTTGTCAGCACCTTGCTGCATCTTGACAGTCATCTAACCGTGTCCCTCGACCCTGCACTGTGAGCCGCTTCCCCCAAGGAATATGTTGTCAGCACCTTGCTGCATCTTGACAGTTATCTAACCGTGTCCCTCGACCCTGCACTGTGAGCCGCTGCCCACAGGGAATATGTTGTCAGCACCTTGCTGCATCTTGACAGTCATCTAACAGTGTCCCTCGACCCTGCACTGTGAGCCGCTTCCCCCAGGGAATATGTTGTCAGCACCTCGCTGCATCTTGACAGTCATCTAACCGTGTCGCTCGACCCTGCACAGTGAGCCGCTTCCCACAGGGAATATGTTGTCAGCACCTTGCTGCATCTTGACAGTCATCTAACCGTGTCCCTCGACCCTGCACTGTGAGCCGCTTGCCACAGGGAATATGTTGTCAGCACCTTGCTGCATCTTGACAGTCATCTAACCGTGTCCCTCGACCCTGCACTGTGAGCCGCTTCCCACAGGGAATATGTTGTCAGCACCTTGCTGCATCTTGTCAGTCATCTAACCGTGTACCTCGACCCTGCACAGTGAGCCGCTTCCCCCAGGGAATATGTTGTGTCGTTCTTCTCGAGGAACTGGCGTTGCATTGATCGGTGTATTTATTAAAAAAATTGTTGGCAGCCGAGAGAGAAGAATCCTTCGGGAATACAATACGCCGTGTTGTCCTCAAACTTTTTGAATGCAAAGTAACCCGAGACTTGGACATCATTAAATGCAAATTCTTGAAACGTAGCTTACACAAACATTGTTGACTGACTTTAATATCGTAGGAGTTGCTTGGATTTTAGGCGAAATAAAAAGCACACAGACAATTAGAGCACGAGTTTTGTGTTACAAGAGGGCGTAATAAAACGAAACGCGAAACAGCAGACGAATGTTGTTTGCATAGAACTGTATAAACAATGCTTTTTATAATGGTTGGTTGCCAGGTTTTTTTACTTCTAATTAGTGCGTCACTCTCAGGGCAGAAAATACATTAACATAAATAAAGATTCATTTTTAATAGGGAAGAAACATTAGTATGCATTATTTTTGCATTAAGCAAGGCGGTAAAAGTACTTATATTGATGTTGGGTGTTGTCTACTAGTAATTTGTGGTCCCCTTAAGATTGTCCGTTCAGTTTGTTGTTACTTCCTGTAATTTTTCGAAATAACTTTTAGATAGCATTGGTTATCTTCTCAGTGCCAATTGGTTTATTCTCTCGAAATCAAGGTTTTTTGACATAGGACGTGTCTGAATTCATCGAAAAATGCTTACTTCTTACCAAGTTTGGACTTGACCTTGTGAAAAGTACAGAAGTGACGTCATTTCAAGTGTCTGAATTAGAAGTTTGCAAGTAGACGATGGCGAGACTGCGAGAACACAGATCATTCGTGCTCGCGCACTCAACTTGAGTACTTGAACAGTCATGGCGGCCCCAAACAACGCACTGTAACCTCACTTTTAGATAACATCTTGTTCCACAATACCCTTAGAACTACTTTATCACGTAATCTTTTACGCATTATCATAATTATTTTTCGCCGTAACGTTCTTCTACGTCGGACGTTTTGGGTTCTGCCTCAGCCGCCGGAGTGATTATAGTTGTGTTACGGCTAGGCTGCATTCCGATGAAGATCTAGTCATGCCACTCTGTACAATAAGAAGAAAGGTAAACTAAATATTCTCTGGAAATTCAGAATAAAAATAAAGTTATTGCGCAATGATTTGTTATACCAGAACATGCACACATACTTTGACTACTACTTCTTGTACTACTAAAAAGTAAAAAGTAACACCGTATCAACACTGTTTTATTATTATTACTGACACAGTGTCTAGTTTTGTCATATTCCTAGAAATCTATTCAGTGCAACCAGTGCAACCAGTGCAAAAAGTCACTATCTCATACCTTCAGATTTCAAAGAAGAATGTGTTTCGCTACCTCGTCTGCGGGAGCTTTTAAAAGCGCGTACATGACTGTAACAAGACATGTTAATAAAATAACAGTATTTTACATTTTTGTGCATTTAATATTAGCAGAATTCTCTAGTTCTAGGGTGGGAGAATCAACATAATTGCCCCCCCCCCCCCCCCCCCTACTCTCGAAGTCCAGGGGGGCAGGTCCCCCCTGCCCCCCCCCCCCTGTTCCGGCGCCACTGTACATTCGCTACGCTCATCTAATTACAATTTTTCCACTGTTTATAGAAGCTCCCAATTATATCATGTTATTTTATGTTATATGTAGCCTTCACAAAGCATGTTTGAAGACAAAACTGTAACCGTCGCCATTTTCAAAATGGCGACTAAGGCACATATGTGACTTTCGTCTAAGTGAAGCTCAATTACATTCTTTAGTTATCATGTCAAAACCAAGGTTTTCCTAATGTGTTTTTACTGACGCATTGGGCTAAAGTAATAAGTTTTGCTCTGTCGGTGGCGATGGCGGCCACGACACATGCAGTGATACAACAGCTCGTATCTCGAACATTTTTAAAGTCATGTAAATAATACTTGGCTCGTGCGTTCTACACAGAATTAACTTTATGTTTTGAATAAACACAAATTATGGATACGTTATCACTTTTATCGCAAATCATCAAATATCCACTTATGCGGTCGATCACTTAAGTGCTTCCTGCTATTGTATTATGATAAATAACTGCAATTCCATAATTTATTATTATTGATCATAATATTATCTTTTATTTGAAACCATTAACGTAATTGTATGTTAAATGGAGAACTCACAACAAGTGATTAAATGTAATACTGTAATCGCCGACATTTTCCAAGATGGCGGCTATTGCACAAAGAGGATCTAAGCGGACCCGAAGTATGTTATATAAAATAAAATTTCCAAGCGACCCTGTAAAAATCAGCTTTCTCCTAATTATGTCCAGGTTAAAATCTAAAATCACTCCAGTAATATATTTCCGCTCCTCCCTTCGATATAAAAAAACTGTAAGTATCCGATAAAGAAATCCACCAACTTAAGCAAACTCTGTTTTGTTGCTGGAAATGTTCTTACATTATTACCTGTCTACGTACACTACGTGCAATACGTGTCTATTATCAACCCCAGCTTTTGACGCCAAAGTCTCATCTCAAACGCACAAAAATATGATAACAGCAGACCCCTACTCTATAATGTAAGCGTTCTATTAATTAAATTAAATTACATTTGTATTTATAGTCTATCTCAGTTTCGAGAATTACTTTCAGTGAGTTCCATTTACAGCATGAGTATGTTCTTCGTTGCTACTTAAAAAAAATGCATTTACCGACGTGTTATCCCATTTTTTTAATAGTATCAGATACAGAAAGTATATTAATGCAAGTCCTAAGTAAAAAAGAAATGTTTAAATAGGTTTAATGTGGTCGCAGTTATTGAAGTTTCAACTCGGGGATCTGACACGCGTACAAGTGGCTGTGACGTCATGATTCAGTAGACGTGGCGTAACAGCCCAATCGCTGAGGTGGTGAGCGTACACAATCACAAACCATGACGTCAAATCACATCAACATGGTGGCGGCTCGTTTTCCGCGCCCTTTTATTTATCATTACTAAACCAATTATTTTGAGGCATAGACTGATCCGTTTTTCAAAATTCAACGACACAAAATTATTGTATGTGAGACGAGGTATTTAAAAATCGATTAAAGTTTTTATACGCGTGTTCCTTATTGCAACTTTAAACGAAATATGTCTTTAGGAAATCGAAATCAGGTTAGTCAATGAGTATTCCGGATTGTGGATGTTTAAAATTGTGACGTACTCTTGCTTTATTAAAATCAATGGGATTCGATTGCAATTTAAGTCGCCAGACATCTTCCAATTCAGTTCTTTTTGAATCGAGATTATCTTGTATAACAAGCGAAGAATGGCAAAATTGAATTATAAAGATAAAAAAACCGTTTATGGAAAAGGGATGTATTAGAATCCACCGATATCTCAATTAGATTAAATTTTGTCTTAATTAAAAGAATAGCCTTTGTAGGAATTGTTCCCGCCAAAAACTTCTGC
The DNA here is from genome assembly GCA_945910005.1 of Isoperla grammatica. Lineage (NCBI taxonomy): Eukaryota > Metazoa > Arthropoda > Insecta > Plecoptera > Perlodidae > Isoperla > Isoperla grammatica. The sequence goes on along the minus strand of OX246737.1, from coordinate 69,695,100 downwards.
TGGTTAGAAGTGGGAATTTCAATTCTGAAGGTTATTAATAAAACTCGAGAAATTAATTAACTTTCGTGTAAAAACGTTTCTTGTATTTATGTAACGAGATTTACATCCTTTTGAGAAGGTCTACATCCGGTGTTGCCACGATCACGTTCGCGTGCTTCGTTTATAATTTCTTTCAAAATATCCTTATATTAATTAACTGGGATTCCTTTTAAAGAGATTCGTTGACAGGTAGTCATAGTGATGATATTCAGGGACGGATGTGGCGCGGGAAATAGCGTGGGCGTCGGGGAGGTTCGCAGGGCAACTGGAGCCGTCTGGGGTAAGTTCCATCAGTTGAAGCAAATTTTGCCAAACGCGTTAAACATTATAAGTTTGATTGTCTAAAACGCGATTTATGATAAGATTACCGGACGCCAGAAATACGCACGAGACATTTTGGGGCAACTATATTTTATATTTTTTAGAATACATGAATTTAAAAGTGTTTTTTTTGGGGGGGGGGGGGGGGGGGGGCAGTATGCCTGTACGTAAACCAAATGGGTCATGATGCGATCCCGGAATTCCTAGCCCATGATGATACTTAAACCAAAATATTGATCATTCAATGTGATCAATTTGTTGAACAATATAAACTTACATTATTCTTTTAAAGAATTAATCAGTTAATAATCTAATTTCGAGTAATTTTATCACATTTAAAACGATATCGGCTTAACTTATATTTGATTTTCTTATTCTCAATAGATAATCCTAATGACATTTATCAAATGACACCTTGAGACGACACTTTGCAAAAAACCATGATATACATCTGGAAAATCCAGCTTTCTATGTCAAGACCAGGGTCAAAGGTCAACATTGTAATTTTCTTTAATAATTTTTAATTAAAAAATGAAAAATGCTTGTAAATTTAAATGTTCATTTTTAGGAAGCTAAATGTATTATATTTCTTAAAAAAAAATTAAGGTACCCATTTAACCTTTTTTGACCTTGATTGGGGTCAATTTCCTCAAAATGGGTAATTTGTAAATGTTCCGTCGATTTATTGGCCGATATTCATCTTATCAATGTACTTACTCATAAATACGTTAAATGAATAGTTCTAATTGGAATAACATTGATTATACGGTATTCATTCAAAATGGCGGTCAAAGGTCAATAGGCAAGTATCTTCAAACTAGGTCTAGTAACTAAAATATGACTTGTTGGTACTCTAAAGACGTAGAATATAAATTGCGATTATAATAACGAATAATAATATTAAATAGTAATCGTAAGAGAATGCTATTATCATATAACTTATAAACTATTTAAGTTTATAACTAAATTTTTATAAAATGTCCTCAGCAATCAGGGTATTCTTGAATTGGTGTGCTACTGTAAGAAAATACATTTTTATAAAAGTTCACGATCATGTTCAGATACGTGATATGATAGTATGATATGATATCTCTCTTTAAGTCGTCAGATTATGCACCTTCTGATTCACTGGAATTCTCATGCTGTGTACCAATATGTGTACAATCCTTGAGCTTACAAACGTGGGTACACTTCATTTGATTAGCCAAACACTTACAGGTCGGCATCTTGCAAACACGGGGACAGGATCACAGATAATATTTTTCATCGCTGGGATTTTGATTGACAGGGGGTGTGAAAGTAGGACGTTCCTTTTTATCCTACGTCAGCAAGTTTTGAGGCAATCGTGGTTATTTCTAGTTTCCGGGCAGCAGTCTTTTGTTATTTTAAATACCTTGTTGACAAGCGTTGAGCCACTCGTTCGCAACCGTTTTCCACATCCAGGTAAGAAGTTCCGCCCTTGCATTCCTTCCCCCACTCTTGCCACTGACCCAAAGCTAGATGTCTTCGCGCCGCGCGTTACCTGTCACAAAGAAAAACGAAACCAATTTTTTTTTTTAAATTATACCGACATTTTCATATACATGAAAAGAGCTCCAAATTTTATAGACATCGTTATTAGATTGTCTTTCTAACACAAAAACAACCAGACTATAGTCGCCGTACAACATCTTCGGTAATGCTTCCGTCACGGGTGGGTGAGGGACAGCCAACCAGCGGCCGTGACTAATCCAAATACCTGCTCGGGTTGGCCGAGACCGTAAACACGTCATTGACTGATGACGAAAGCATTACCGAAGTTGTTGTAAGAGAACTATAATGCGCGAAAGAGTACTATGAAGCAAATAATACTTTGCTCTGCTAGACAGCTAGACGAATTCGGAGGGAATGTTGGCTTCTGATCTCACATTCCAGTAATAATTATCTAACCTCAGCCTAAACAAACATTATTGTTTTTCAAGGATATTTTTGTTTTTTAAAAACTGCATGAAATTCCATGCCCAACAGTTTTTGAATGTTATTTCTACGTTGAAAAGTACGTGACACGAGTATAATAAGAATAATACCACAAAATAGAAACATTGAAACACAATTCAATGTTGATCAAAGTTAATAATTTAGTCGAGTGATAGAAATACACACCCACAAGTCAGAGGCAACTTTCATTTTAAGACGATGAACGAATTAATGAATGGATTTATTTATGTATTTATATATGCACGTATGTATGTATGTATGTATGTATGTATGTATGTATGTATGTATGTATGTATGTATGTATGTATGTATGTATGTATGTATGTATGTATGTATGTATGTATGTATGTATGTATGTATGTATGTATGTATGTATGTATGTATGTATGTATGTATGTATGTATGTATGTATGTATGTATGTATGTATGTATGTGTGTATGTATGTATGTATGTATGTGTGTATGTGTGTATGTATGTATGTATGTGTGTATGTATGTATGTATGTATGTATGTAAGTATGTATGTATGTATGTATGTATGTATGTATGTATGTATGTATGTATGTATGTATGTATGTATGTATGTATGTATGTATGTATGTATGTATGTATGTATGTATGTATGTATGTATGTATGTATGTATGTATGTATGTATGTATGTAATAATTTATTTATTTGTTTACTTATTTTTCTTTTTTTTTTCTTTTATTATTTCTTACTTCCCTTCTTCATTTATTTATTGCTTACACTATTAGTTTTAACATAGTTTCAAAAGAAGTTCAATTACAAAACCACAACAATACAAAAAGTCAGTAATAAAAACAGCAAAAGATAATATTACAATGAAAAAATAATTTTTTTAAAAAACAACGCTTATATTTAAATGCACTAAAAAGTAAAAAATAAATTTTCGCTTAACAAATTGTTGCCTCCCTCGGAAAATAAAAGCGTTGGGCGCTTTCGGTATTGATATAGATTGCAGTATTCTGCTGTTTATGCAGGGAAAGCGCCCAACGCTTTTATTTTCCGAGTGAGGCAAAAATTTGTTGGTCGAAAATTTATTTTTTACTTTTTAGTGCATTTAAATATAAGCGTTGTTTTTTAAAAAAAATATTTTTTTCATGTAATATTATTTTATATTTTTTAGTCTTGAAGAATTTTGCAATCGAATATATGCTCACTGGACGTGTCCGAATTTAGAAGACTGCATACTTGTGTAGTCTTGTACTTGTTAACTTCACTCGCAAACTAGCGTGCTCGCATTGCCAACTTGGATTTCGGACAGTTCCGTTCATGCAGGATCCAGCGATCGGCCAACAATGACACTCTTGCTGCATAGAAACATATCCGATGCTCTCGTCACGGATATTTGAGTCCCGAACAACCAGCGGTAATTTCGATGCCTGCATGTGGTTGGCCCATCCTTACTAGCTGTGACTAATTTCCCTTATGAAGCTAATTGTTTAATTAATTAGTTATGGCGGATTTATTAATTAATTAGTGAATCTGATAATTGATTCATATATTGTCATCTAGAAAATACGACTGAGTGAAAATTTTCAGCTCGATTGGACGTTGAGAAGTGGGTGAAATATCGATTCCCAAATTAAATTTTGATTAATTAATTATGATGGAAAAGAGGTAATAAGTCGTGGGTGACGCTCGAACTGTTGGAACTAATTGTAAAAAGAGATCGCGTTTTTCGTCAATTGAAAAAAAGTGTAAATATTTTAACCTTGCCAAAGATACTTACAGGAAAAAATACAATAACATTCGCAACATAGTAAATAAAAAAATTCACGTAGCCAAGCAACAGTATTATTGCAAATTGATGGATAAAAATGTTGTTTAATTAAGGTCACTTTAACTGCTGAGCGGGGCGAAAGACGTGCTTTTGTACTCAGCTATTATGAACAGTTACCACAGCAACGGAAGGCGAGGCGCGACAAGGTGGCGGTGTCTTGCAGCCAACGTCTCGGTTGTACTGCGGGTTGACTATTGCGCGGGCGTTCGTTGGACACTATCTAACACCCCCACTCAACGGACGTCCTTCACGTGGGTTGCTGGCTGCGAGACCTATTCTCTCCCTCAGCTTCGTGAACCTGGGACCCCGTAGTGGCTTCGTCAGCATGTCTGCACACATGTCTTCTGTGGGGCAGAACTCCAAGTGGACAGTTCCTTGGTTTACCACGTCTCGTATGTAGTGGTATTTGAGGTATATGTGTTTCACTCGGTTGCCTATCTTCTCGGATGTGGCCAGCTTAATGCACCCCTGGTTGTCCTCATGTAGTACCGTTGGACCATCCTGGGGGTGTCCTAGGTCTTTCAGGAGTTGTCTAAGCCATGTAGCCTCCTGGCAGGCCAATGTGGTGGCCACGTACTCTGCTTCGGTTGAAGAGAGGGATACACAGCTTTGTTTTCTGCTTGACCAGGATATCGTGTTGCCTCCTAATTGAAATATGTATCCGCTCCTTGATTTCCTGTCTGCTTGGTCACCTCCCCAGTCTGCGTCAGCGAACCCTGAGATAACGGTGTCCCCTGATGCGTCGATCCTTAGTGGGAGATCGGCGGTTCCTTTGAGGTAGCGTATCACTCTTTTCACTGCCGTCCAGTCCGTAGCCCTGGGGTTTTCCAGTCTTCTGCTCTAGATACTTATGGCGGTAGCTATGTCTGGTCGTGTGACGTTTGCGAGGTACAGGAGTGCCCCCACTGCTTGTTGGTACTCTCTGTTATCAGGTACCAGTTTTTCCTCTCCCGTTTGGCTGAGGTAGCTGACGTCCATGGGTGTTGCACTACACTTTGCGCTCCCCATTCCGAACCGTTCGATGAAAGCAAGTATCTTTCCATGTTGGTGGAGCAACATGTCCCCGTTTTTTTCTCTGTCTATTTGGATCCCTAGATAGTTGCTTGCCTTGCCTAGGTCTTTTATAGCAAAATAGTCATTGAGGTATCGATGGAGTTGGTTTAGCTCTTCTTCAGTTGGTGCACATACCAGCAGGTCATCTTCGTAAATAGTGATGTAGATGTATGACTGGCCACTCTTTTTCATGTACAGGCCGGCGTCAGCTTTGCTTTGTGAAAAACCCAGATTGGTCATTGTATCGTGCACTTTGGAGTTCCAGGTCCTGGCCGATTGCTTTAGGCCGTACAAGCTTTTCTTGAGCTTGCACACCATCTCTTCTTGCCCTGGTACGACGAACCCTTCCGGTTGTTTCATGTACACTTCCTCGGATATGTTCCCATTGAGGAATGCTGTTGACACGTCCATGTGTCTTATTTTTAGACCTTTGATCGTAGCTATTGTGAGGAGGGTTCTTATGGTGGCGTATTTGGCTACCGGGGCGAATGTTTCATCGTAATCTTCTCCGTAATTCTGAGAGTATCCTTTCGCCACCAACCTGTCCTTGAATCGTTCAATGTTTCCACTTGGGTTTTCCTTAGCTTTGAAGGTCCATTTGTTTCCGAGTGCCTTCTTATTTTCAGGCAGGGCGGTCAATGACCAGGTGTCATTAGTCATGAGAGACTCGTACTCCTCGTTCGCTGCTTTTGTCCACTCTTTCTTCAGGTCCCCCTTCATTTGAGTCATTTCTTCCCAACTTCCTGGCTCGACGACTTCTCTAGCTAGGTAGGAAAGTCTCCTGGGAGGGATCCCTTTGTTAAATCTTGAGGATGTTCTGGGGCTTGCTGCGGCTGGTTCGATCGTCTCTTGCTCTTCATCGTCGTTAGGGTTATCTGCGTGTTCATCCGCGGCTTCCTGGTCCATTGTAAGGCTGGTGTTCTCCGCGTCTACATTGGCTGCCTCCCCCTTTGGTCTCTTGCTGATGACTTCGAAACTGTCTTTCGGCCTGGTTTCCGTGAACACAACGGTTCTACTGATGGTGATTTTTCCGGTGGCTGTGTTGAGTATACGGTAACCCTTGGCTTCTTCGCTGTATCCAACGAGTGTTCTTTCTTCAGCTCGGGGGTCTAGCTTTGTCCTCTTCTCCATTGGGATGTGGCTGTAGGCTTTGCTTCCAAAAACTCGAAAGTGGGAAACGATGGGTTTGCTGCCGAACCACAGTTCATAAGGGGTTTTCTCAACTGACTTGCTGGGTAGGCGGTTCTGCAGGTAGTTGGCGGTAACAACTGCTTCTCCCCAATATTTGTTCGGCCGGGAAGCATCGAAAAGCATGCATCTTGCCATTTCTGTGAGGGAGCGGTTCTTCCTTTCCGCTACTCCGTTTTGCTGGGGGGAGTATGGTACGGTGAGTTGCAGTTTGATACCTTCCTCGTCCAGGAATGACCTAACGGCTTCATTTTTGTACTCTCTTCAGTTGTCGCACCTGATTTTCTTGATTTTGGTGTTGAAGATGTTGTTGACTCTTGCCGAATAAACTTTCAGCTTGTCCAAAACTTCATCTTTTGTCCTCAGTAGGAAAACAGTACAGTATCTAGAGCAGTTGTCGGTTACAGTCATGATGTATCTCTTTCCGCGAGGCGTTTCCGTTTTCATGGATCCGCACAGGTCTGAATGTACCAGTCCCAGGGGTTTCTCTGCCCGTTCCTCGCTTTTCGTTGGAAAGGGCTTTTTGGTCAGCTTACCCTTCACGCATGTAATGCACTTTTCCAGCGTATCACAATCACCGAGTGCCATACCCATTGCTAAATTTTCCTGAGACAGTCTTCGGACGGCTTCGGGGTTTTGGTGTCCCATGCGTCTGTGCCACAGGTGGATGCAGTTATCATGGTTTGCCTCTTGGGTGGCCGATTTTGCGCTTGGCTTTGTTTCTTCGCTGTCAAGCCAGACCTCATAGAGTTGCCTTTTCCTGAGGCCTATGGCCAGGGTTTCTCCAGCTTTTGAAACCGTGCATTGGTTGCTTTCAAATTTTACTGTGAACCCAAGCTTTGTAAAAATGGGCACCGATATCAAGCTGCCATCCAGGCTTGGAATGTACAGCACGTTTTTGAGCCGCACAATCAGCGATTTCTTTGGTGATAGGCCTACCTGGCATCTCAGTAGACCTTCGCCTATTCCCTTGGACTGCATGGAGTTTCCGTCGGCTAGTGAGACAGCGCATTCCTTCTCCTCGAGTTTTGTGAAGAAAGCCCTGTCGTTAGTCATGTGGCATGTTGCTCCCGAGTCGATGAACCAAGTAGTTGTTTTCTTGGTTTCCTCCGCCTTGAAGCATGCGTACTGTGGTTCTTCTTCTTCTTCGCTTGAACCGGCCTTGCTTCTTCTGGCGCTCTTGACCTTTTCCCTGTTGCCCCGCAATTCCCTCTTGAGGGTTTGGCAGTCTTTCTTCATGTGTCCGGGCTTGTTGCAGTGGAAACATCTTAGTCTTTCGGCTCTCCGGTACTGGGGTCCTGTTTTAAGAACGGCTTCGCTATTTTCTCTGATCGTCTTCGATTCTGTTTCGGTTCTTCGGTTAAACTCGTCCTTAAGCTTCCCAATTACGAATTCCAGGGTTATGTCGTCTTCTGGTCTTGCTTCGAGTGCCGTGATGAGCATGCCGTAGTTATCTGGCAGGCTGCACAGCAAGAGGGCTGCGACGTGGTTTTCTTTGAGATCTTCCCCCAGTCCCCTGAGTTCGTTAACTAGCTCGAGCGTTTTGTTGATGTGTTCGTCCATGCTTTGTTCACTCTTGAGCCTAAGCCCGTACAGTTTCCTGAGGAGGTACAATTTGGAAGTGAGGTTGGATCTTTCATGTACCTTTTTCAGGGCCAACCATACTGATCGGGCTGTGGTTTCGTTCCGTACGTGGATCATCTGGTCGTCCTCCAGGAGTAGGCACATTGTGGCCTTGGCGCGCTGGTTTTTCTTTTTCCATTGTGCGTCGGCCTGTGCCGGCGTCTCTTCGTTTATCATGTCCCAAAGGTCGTCTTTGCTCAACAACATTTCTATTTTAAATTTCCACAGCTGGTAGTTTTTGTTGTTGAGTTTTTCAATCGATATTCTCCCGTCCGTGGACGACATCGCTAGGCCTAGGCGTTAGGCGGTAGCGCTGATACTTTATAGGTTAGGTTCGTCGCTCACCTGCTTACGTCGACTCTGCTGCGCGGAGTTTTTAGCCGAACTGTAACAGGTGGGATGACTAATTGCTTAACCTATAGATTTTGTGAACTGGGCCCATAACCTGTTGTTTAATACACTTATTAAGGTCACTTTAACGGCTGAGCGGGGCGAAAGACGTGCTCTTATACTCAGCTATTATGAACAGTTACCACAGCAACGGAAGGCGAGGCGCGACAAGGTGGCGGTGTCTTGCAGCCTACGTCTCGGTTGTACTGCGGGTTGCCTATTGCGCGGGCGTTCGTTGGACACTATCTAACAAAAAATAAAGGAGATATAAAAGGAATGTGGCACTCTATAAATTCAATACTGGGAAAAAGAAAAAAGAATCTGTTGATACAGTTATTAGTAAGTTTTTAGGTAAAAGAGAAAGTTCCTTGACTATAGCAAACCCTTTTGCGAATGTATTTGTCGACGACGTTGAAAGAATTACTCATTCCTGTGATGTGACTTGCGTGCAATCTGAAGGGGAAGATTTTTCAAGTAATCAGCAAATGCAATCCATGTACGTTCCACCCATTGGGGTCGCGACTGTAAAATAAATTATAACTTCAATGGATTCTGATAAAACAAGCAGGTTTTGACGGAATAAGGATTAAAGATTTAAAGAATATTAATGATTAAATTAGTCCAATTATTGCTCTATTAGTAAATTTATCAATAAAAGATGCTCAAAATCGCGACAGTGCGGCCTATGTATAAGAAAGGTAGTCATTATGAATATGCAAATTATCGCCCATTCGCTTTGTTGTCTGGAATAAATAAAATAATGGAAAGGTATATATCGGAATGCCTAAATGGCTATTTTACCAGATTTAGTATTATAAGTAAAACCCAATTTGGATTTCAGAAAGATAAAAGTACAAGTGATTTATTAATGCAATTTTCAGATCTAGTTAACGTTAAATTAAATGATAATTTCCATGTATTGTGTATGTTTATTGATTTTACAAAAGCATTTGATACGCTTAATCACGATAAATTATTACAGGCGTTGAAAATGTTGGTGTTAGAGGTCCAATTTTGCGATGGTTTCGAAGTTATTTGGAAGATAGAAAGTTAATTGTAAAAGTAGGGGAGAATTATAGTACAGCTAAAAATGTTAACACTGGGTGCCGCAAGGCTCAATTTTAGGTCCAACTATGTATTAAGTCTATGTAAATGCGATGGTTCGTATGATAAAAAAAGTGCTTTGGGCTTTATTTTGCGGACGATTCTGCTCTTGTTGCAATTCATAAACAGCTCCGTACAGCTGAGCGGTATTTACAAGAAGATTATGTTAATTTGCTCCGATGGACGCATGATGGCGGATTAATTGTAAATGCCGCAAAAACAAAAATAGTTCACATATCTTCTCCTTTCAATGTCGACCATAATTCACTTATCAGAGTAGTATCACATTCATTCGATTGTCTGCATAATACGGTTAATCATCACTTCTGGAATATGCATTGTACTTGTTCGCTTGAGATAGAGTCGGTGTATAGTCATGTTTATTGTGGATTAGAGGTCGATAAATGTTTTGGGTGGGATAAACAAATAGCTCGGGTATGTAATAGAATACGGCCTTTTGCGTCTCAATTGTATCATTTACAAAAGTATTCTTCCTTTTAGCTTATTGTGCACAGTCTTTATAGCTTTAGATGAGTCGATTGCCTCTTATGCGTTGTTGGCCTGGGGAAAAGCGTCCCCCGTTTCTATGAATCAAATTTTGAGTTTACAGATCAAAATGTTATAAATCATTTTATCAAAACCCTTAACAGAAGACTGCTCTCATAATGACTTATTTAAAATTTCGTATTTATTACCTGTACATTTGTTATATACGTATAAATTATTAATGTATTTCTACTACAAACCTGATTATAAACTGGATATTGAACATAGTGTGTCTACGAGAGCGAAAGCTTGTAAAGAATATAGAGTTTCTTTAGTTATTAATAAGTATGGTAAACGATCTTTAAATTTTAGTGTGCTGTTATGTTTTAATATTATGTTGCCATTGGATTTAAAGGATTTAGATAGAATGAGTGAAGTTAAGGTTAGGACAAAGAGTTTCTTTTGTTTGGTAATTAAGTGTAAGTACTTAGAAATTGTGTTTTTATTTTCCCATTGTAAGAAATTAGGTTTTGTTTAATTTTATCTTGTTTATCTATACTTTAATACAAGTTCATTTCGTTGGTGCGTCCACATATAATTTTATTTTATGTTACTAACCCACAGACAAGCTTGTCATCAAGCTTTGTGGGAATCGGATGTAAATTTGTGTGCGGTGTTGTGTGCTGATGTAAAATTCAATAATAAAAAAAATATATTATTATTATTATTATTATTATTATTATTATTATTATTATTATTATTATTATTATTATTATTATTATTATTATTATTATTATTATTATTATTATTATTATTATTATTATTATTATTATTATTATTATTATTATTATTATTATTATTATTATTATTATTATTATTATTATTATTATTAATATTATTATTATTATTACTATTAATATTATTGTGATAGAAAAACTTGTGACTCTTTTGTAGTTTGTTCCAATAAATAGGTTATTATATATACTTTCGTGGTTTTCCGGGTACAACCGTGTCAAAAGGTGGAACCAATCCAACGTTTCGCCCATATTGCAATGGGCTTCTTCAGGGACCTTCGTGGAGTGTTGACACTGACACCAACAACTGTCACGAGGGGGAACTCTGGACAGTGATGCTAACAGAATAACACCCGCTATCGCAAAGGGCTTTGCGGAGGGGAGCTCTACCCCGTGGTGGGGGGTGACCCATTGCAAACTTTACTTATCTCTATTCCACTCTGCACAAGACCACTCGTAACTATAAAATGTTGCTTCATTGTCTCGACAAAATATGTGAATACTAACTCTTAGATTGGTTATCAACTATATTACATAAATACACGACTTTTGCCTTCTATTCCACAGTTAGAAAATGCATTCTACAACAAATTTCATCACAAATCAACTAGATTGGATTTATTCATTTTGGCATAAATACTGTTTATTCCAATGTTATTCTTTTAAGTAACAAAGTATGCACATAGCCAACTATTTCAAACATTAATTCACGCCATTTTCTAAAACTTTCCTTGAGAGATGTTTAATTGAGTTACAACTTTTCGCACGAAAGTTTGGTGGTTAGCAATTACTTTCGGCCGCTTTGGGTCTACTAACGTCATCACTTGAGGACAATTTATACCAATCAAAACTCACCGCACTTCTTGGGATTTCGTGTTCATTCAATTATAAAATGTTTCGGTTATTCACGGTTTAAGTTCCATCTCATACTGTGATGCGAATGAAATCTCCCTCAAGGAGGGAATTTGAGGAGTATTCTGAAAGAAGATAACCCTTAAACGAGCCAGAACTTTTGAAGTATTGATGAGATCAGAAATTGTGCATCTGAATCTGATCAATAACTATTTCTTGCTGTTCAAAAGCACGATCGATGGATAGCAAATAGGGTTATAACCAGCAATATCCAACTCGAATAACTATATATCGCAGCCAAATAACTAGGTATCAAAATATATCGATATTTTCCCGCAAGTGAAACTATCGATTCTATTTACCCTTCCTTCAACAAGTTCACTGTCCCGCCAACGTGCCTTGTTCTTCTGCGCCACATCTCCCTCACATCAGTTTCCGCGCGGCGATACGGACTGACCAAGGTCTAGAATGCTATGATTTAATTAAGATTTCATGTAGCCCTATCCATAATTCAACAAGAAGAGAAATTAACATTTTGATCTAAATATAATGACAAACAAATTACTCACCCAAACGTCAAACTAAGAACTTGACTCCCAGGCACGTGGCACAAGTGACTGTTCCTGACGCAAACTGCAAATGGTGTAGGCCTACTATACGACATCTCACTCGTTGCCTACGAAGGATGCCTTTAACTGGCCATTTAAAATTCAAACGATATATACTGCATGATCACTAAATGAAAAAAGGCTTTACGAAATCAAAACATAATTTTAAATACATTTTTTAGTTTTATTAACTAACCGAAATGTATGCATTTGATGAAATATCGCGAAATGGCATAAAATACAGATGATAAAGTCAAATCGCTATTAGTACATAAAGGTACCGTACCCTCAATGTGCAATACAATATACAACCACGTAAGATTATGGTCAAGCGAATGTTCAGAACAATATAATACCACGTAAGAATACTCCAGACCAAACTCCAGATTACGAAAGACGTAGTATACAATCTAATAGGGACCTGTGCCAAGGTAGTTCGGTGGGGGAAAGAGGAGGCATCCAGGAGTGGGACCCAGGAGCGACACGAAGAGTACTGCGCCAGGCTGTCCGTGGGCTGTACCGGAGACCGAATCACTTAGCCGACTACCGAGGATCCAGGAAACGTAGCACCAGTTTACCTCACCGTACCGACACACCGAGGGGAAAGCGGTAGATTGATCAATTGTTACGTAACACAGATAGACCATAGACAGATTCGCCACGTCTCAGCCAAGTTAGGATAAATGCACTAAATCAATAACTACGTTTCCTCTTGTGTTTGAAACCAGTATCTTATCATTTCAAATTACCCCTGTCCCAACTCTGGTAAGACCTATAAAAGATCCCAGTGGTGTAGGTGAGAATCGACCCCGAGTTACGCCCCAGTACATCTACGGGTAAGTCGCCAGCAGTCCGTGGGTTCGAGTCCGAGCTATCGTCGTTGGACTGAGGAGACGGTAGGTTCTCGCTACGTCCATTGTATTGACGAGGAAACGTGCATCATGTATTTTTCTTTGTTTTTTTTCTCGTTACTGATGTATTTATTTGTTTTAGAGTGCATCTCTTTCTCTTTGTTTATTCACTTCATCGTTTGCGGAGCATGATCTCTAGGCCGTGTTATGAGTGTTATTCGGTTTGCAGGTGTGTATAATTATTAAACATAGAGCAACAACACACACACCCACACACACACACATACACACCCACACACACACCACACACACACACACACACACACACACACACACACACACACACACACACACACACACACACACACACACACACACACACACACACACACACACACACACACACACACACACACACACACACACACACACACACACACACACACACACACACACACACACACACACACACACACACACACACACACACACACACACACACACACACACACACACACACACACACACACACACACACACACAGCTCCCTCGGCTCGCCTTTCTTCCGCCATTGGTTGTTCTGTTCTGTTCGTTCTGAACATTCTATTCAAGAAGTTTCCGAGATTGCCACCACGAGCAGAGCGCGGGAGCTCACAGACAAAAGCTAAAAACACTGTTTTATTGTTATTAGGGTCTTGTATATTGATTACAATATTGAAACTACCTGTTGGAAATGAAAATAGTAATACAAATATACTGTAGAAACAAAAAAATTTCTACATATTTATTCCATGTTTGTTATAAATTGCTAATTTTGCACGTGGTAAACAATAGTTTTGGAAAAAATATTATTAGTAAGAATGTTCCTTTTTTACTTCCCTCAGAAAATTTAATACATCTACGACAACGGGAAAGTGCCTTCAAAAATATTTCCCGAACCACTGCGTTACCTTACATTTCGTTTAAAACGTGTGATTGTAAGCGTTTTTTTTTTTAGTAAAGTATCGATAGCAATAGATCGAGACATACAACTAATAAGTTTATAATTGAAACATTTTCTTTTGTGCAATGTACAAATGCGTCGTTGTTTTCAGCCAAGCTAAGCTTGACAGGCTATCAGCGGCTTTGCCCGCGCTCACCGAGTTGTATCCTGCCGCACTCACTGCCGCAGTGAACGAACAACACACATTATTATATACATACGATAATCGGCTAAATTTTCATCAATTTCTTGCTGGTTTTCTGCTTATAATATCTTAGCATATCAGTTAACATGATAGGCTGGTTGAAATTCTGATTTTTAAAGTTAGCTCCTCATTACATTTGCTTGAAATTGGCTGTGTTTCCATCTAAATTATGTGGTAATTGCTTCATGTTTAACATTTTATGGAATAAGTTGCATAAATGGTAGACGGTTGTTTAAACATTAATCGTGTAGACCGAAGTAAGACGAATTCAGTAGTATGTTTGATTTGTGCTCAAGTGAATTAGATGGATCTGGACGACAAGATATATTTTCGCGGGCATCGAAACACACAAGATGCTCCATATGCAGCGAGTAGCGCGTAGTTTCATCTACGTCACAACGCCTGGGGCGAAACATGTTTTCTTTGGTTTCAAGTTCTGGGATAAACTAGGCAACTTTACACATGCACTAACCGTTACAAATAAGGCTTACAATTACACGTTTAGTGTGCCTTTAACATAATTGTGACGGACTAAAATGTACTATGTTCAGACTCATATCTCACATTTTGCCGCCATATTGTTTTTTTTTTTTTAATTTGTGTGTGTAACTATAGTGTTAATAAGTAACTTCATGAACGATGTTGCCACAAAACGAATGCCATTCAATCTTAATCGGGGTTAGTAGATGTTCGAAAATTTGAAGTTATCCAATTGTCCATTCGACCACAATCGCGAGACAAAACACACGAATGCCATTAAAGTCGAATGGAAACACTCGGTTCGCTCGCATAACTATGAACAATAAAATTCATGCACATACACATGCAATATAATTTATAAACTCAGACCAGAAACCCAAACACGTACAACAAATATCTGAAATTTTTCCGATAAAGCAAACATATTTGTTTTCGTGAAGAAATGTGTTTTTCACCTTGAGCATTGTAATAGCAATCTGGCAAAATCCCACTAAGCTTTACTTTTCAAACAGTTCTATCCGAACGCCATTATTTTTATCTGTCTCTGATGAGAAGTAATCATCGATACAGTTGGAAAACTTGGAATCCCCTTCCATAGCAATAAAAATAATGTTCTTCCTTACAAAAAGGATGTTTTAATTCGTCTGACATACACAGAAGTAATATGGTCGGAAAGGAACAATAAAGTGTTCTCTAAAAAGTGCTTATACATCAATTACTACGTTCATGTATAATTTTAATTTTTCGTATGAATCCCTATTATAGGGTGCACACTGGCTTTACCTGATGTGCCTCTCTTTAGGTGACTAATACTAGGGTGTTTGGATAGTTGGGATAGGGAATGTTACATTGTTACTTTATCCATTTAACGGTAATTTTATCTCAATCTCATTATTCGTCAATCTTCATTTTGGAAAAGATACGCTTAGAATCCATGGTTGCTATAATATGTCGAGAAATTGTTTTATCCATTACGTCTTGAGACTTTATTACTTTTCACGTAATGTTGCGTCACATATTCATGAAACAAGGCCAATCAATACAATAATGTAGCTAGGTGGTGTTTAGTATACGAAAGGAATGTGTTCATACTTTAATACAAAAATACCATCATCCAAGTTTCTGATAAAGGAGAAAAGCCAATATAAGTTCACATTTATCATCAGGTATATTAAACCTCCATATTTTCCAATCGGAAAATATCCACTCTTAGAATACGAAACACTGTTTCTTTCAAGTTTAGCAGTGTGTAAAACGTTGGTCAAAGGGCTGGGAAGGGGGGTAGGGGGGCGAAAGGTTTCAGGATCTCTCCAATAACCCACGGGATGTAAGGAATAAACAAGATCTAAACAACCCATTCCGAACAAACTTTTTGTTTAGTTTGTTTCGAAAAAGAATTCGTGTAACATTCCGCAAATAGCTGCCTCTACATTTTGACCCAAGAAGGAAGTTGCATCGATTCCCGCATAGCAACCAGCAATCTCGACTGCTATGCTTCATGATATCTCATATTATAGTAACTGTTATGACTGTGACCAAAGAACATTAAACACAAAGCAATTATTTTCATAATTATTACCATAGCTTTACTCGTATCGATAGTATAAACCAGAATGAACAACATTGAATTACAAAAATGATGATTCTTAATACTGCACGTATGTTATTCTAATCGTATAATCGTGTTATCAGAGGCTATGGGACGTGAGAGATTAATTTGTAGAACAATCTCATAAAACACGTCTTATGCAGGAATTGTATCCACGTCTCTAGGGAAGTGGCATACACTTATGAAGTAAACACTACGGATTACTCCAAAGATATTGGTGAGTTTCGTGATTTGAGTGTACGGGAAGCTGGAAGTCGGCCATTTAAACAGGTAACCAATGATGAAGTTATTTCTGCAATTCGTAGTCTTAAAAATAATAGTGAGACTGCAGCTTCTTGGGAAGTGCCATGTCAAGGTCATCCTTTGTAAATCAGTTTTTAGAACTAAATTAATAAATAAATAAATAAATAAATAAATAAATAAATAAATAAATAAATAAATAAATAAATAAATAAATAAATAAATAAATAAATAAATAAATAAATAAATAAATAAATAAATAAATAAATAAATAAATAAATAAATAAATAAATAAATAAATAAATAAATAAATAAATAAATAAATAAATAAATAAATAAATAAATAAATAAATAAATAAATAAATAAATAAATAAATAAATAAATAAATAAATAAATAAATAAATAAATAAATAAATAAATAAATAAATAAATAAATAAATAAATAAATAAATAAATAAATAAATAAATAAATAAATAAATAAATAAATAAATAAATAAATAAATAAATAAATAAATAAATAAATAAATAAATAAATAAATAAATAAATAAATAAATAAATAAATAAATAAATAAATAAATAAATATATAAAGAAATAAATAAAGAAATAAATAAATAAATAAATAAATAAATAAATAAATAAATAAATAAATAAATAAATAAATAAATAAATCAATAAATCAATAAATAAATAAATAAATAAATAAATAAATAAATAAATAAATAAATAAATAAATAAATAAATAAATAAATAAATAAATAAATAAATAAATAAATAAATAAATAAATAAATAAATAAATAAATAAATAAATAAATAAATAAATAAATAAATAAATAAATAAATAAATGGGATTACCACAAGTGATCCAGTGTGAAACTCGTCCAATGCTCAACTCATCCAAATAAATAAGCTATTAATTAAATGTTGCAACTCGTCCAAAGCGCAAGTGCTCCAAACGTACTGCGGACTCATCTGGATGAGTTGGGTATTGGATGAGTTTCACATTGGATGAGTTTCACATTGGATGAGTTTCACATTGGATGAGTTTCACCATTCCGTATTTAAAATAATAATATAAATATTCAGCAGAAGACTCGATCCACGCGGCAGGCGGCGAGCACGCTACCAAGTAGCGCGCGAAACGAGGACATTCGCGCTTAAGATGACACCTCCGCTCGTGTTCTGGAGATTTTGTACTTTGAGTTCATCGAAATGTACGAGACTTTAATGAGGAATCCAAAAATCGAAACCCCAAGTCTCTGATTACTATACTTCCCTCCCGTTTCACGATGTATAATTTGGAAAGTGTAATTTCACTGGAAATTTTAGTTTTCACAAAAAAGTGGTAAACCCCCCCACATATTTCAAAATAAACAAAATGATTCATCTAGTCGTCAGTGCCAACAATGTTACTAGAGTGTTCAGTTTGAAAATCTCAAAAATGTACTACGATGCAGGTACCACCACGAAGTACATTTTTAAGAATGTGCCGTAACGCTGCAATCGTATGAGATATTTTCCCTCGTGACACTACTTCAAGCGAAAGGTCCAGGTAGATATGTTAATAAACACTCAGACATTTCGCACTTATATAAATGTTATACATTCTGTTGTATATCTCGCTAATGATCGAGCCGATTGGGCTGATTTTGAAAAATCGAACATATCACTCTACTTCAGTGACCCCGTTTCTTAAATCGGTCTTCTAAGAGCAACCGTTCTTGATAAAAAATATCTAGTTTTAAAACGGTTTTTTACTAGTGTAGAACAAACCGTTGGCGGAAGAACAAAAAGTGTCGTATATTAAAGTCATTAAAAAGTATGCTCTTGTCAACAATTGACGTCTGGCGGAAGGTCAACGGTTCGATACCGGCCCCTGGTAGTCCTTACTGAAGTTTTTCTGAGGTGTTCCTCTCACAAGGCGAACGCTGCGACTGAGTCATACTATAAGCCGTGAGATATTCCTCCCTAATTATTCCAAATACTGCAACACCTTAGTTAGTCACCCGGGCAGGTAATTCCTATACAAAATTATTATAATTACCATTGTGTTACCTATTGCTTTATAAAAGCGCCAATAAATCGATATTGAACCGCAAAAATCGATTTACATTTATTTGTAGAAGACGTAGCAATTATTTAATTGTAGTCTAATGAAGTCTTCTTTATAAAATTTTAAAGCAAAATAGGCGGCTTGATCATAGCATGACTTTCTCTTAATTTCATTGCCCCTGAATAATTGTTTCACTAATGTAGTTCAGGTAACAATGTGTTCAGGTTCTAATGTGGTTCAGGTCTGTGGAACCTGGCATTTACTGCGAAAAGATCTACACTGTAAGCTGTGCTATTCTTGTCTAATATTTTCTTCATTGCGCTTTTCTGCGGCAGTTAAAACATTTTCCTTAACCAAATCAGGCTTCATATTGACGTAAGAAAATGTGTGGTCCTTCTTATGTTTGTCCTGAATTTCACTTCACTACAGAGAAGACAGTGGACATTCCAATCAAACTGTGCACTTTCTGCACGCAATGCGCTTTGACGGGGTTGAAATATCGTCATCATTCTCCGCACTTTTTTGCTTGGTGGCAATTCGTCTTTTGCCGACATACCTATACAATATACATCTAGGGGCACCCTTTGTGACCAAGGTGACAGTTGTGTGCATGTTATTTCCCGTACAGAAAACAAATCCAAAGCAACAATGGGTCAAACAAAACACAAATACAAAATAGGTAAGGCATGACTTTCATTTCACTTTTCACCCGATGTGGTTCATACTTTATACTACTCGTATCTTCGAGATATGATTTTATGTAGGCTATATAAATCCACCAATAAATCTCAAAGGTCGAATATATTGGTATGTACCGAATTCACGCGCCCACCAACGAAACCTTACCACCCGTGTATTCGCGCGTCTAATGCTGAACGTTCGTAATTCAAATTTTGGTTCAATCTAGTACCTGTAGTCTGTACCTCTACTACGTCCACTAATTGGCAGGCGCGTAACAAAGGGTGAAGGGGCAATTAAACCCCCCACACTACTCTCTGACCCCCTCCCTGGAAAACCACTTGGTCTACAACTAACATAGTTTGAGTTTTGAGCTATCCTCATTTACAAAAAAACGTTTGAAGATTGTTTTTATTTTCAATTTAAATATATACAGTCACATTAAAAAGAACACAATTTATTTGCATTTTTAATTTAATTTGATTGTAATGAAGGCACAGTAGCAAAGCAGATACAGGGTGGGGGGGAGAGCGATCTACACATCGCTCACCATGATTGTCCGACCAAAGGACCACATATGGGTATAAGACTTGCACTCCTTACCCCCACACCCCTTTAACTTTAAAATGGTATCAGTTGTAATAATAAGTTTAACTCACAAAAATCCTTCTGAGTGAATAATGAATTAATTTAGAAGTCATTTCCGGGCACTTGATAAGAGAATTTCGTATAACGTTTTTGCGTCCAGCTGCTGGGGCTTTGCCCCGAACCTCTTAATTCGTTCATTACAAGATTACCACAGCAAGCATCCAAATACCCGAAAAAAAACACTAGTGGGATGAAATTTTGGGCTCCCACTGCTGCAAAAACCAAAATTAAGTACTAATAACATCCTGATTCAATTTTGTGTTAATAGTATACATACAGAGCACATTTATGTCATCAAGCATTTGTCGAGCTGTGGTGACTTCTGAACCTGGTAGAAACGTTAAATGGATTCCTGCGGGAAAAGTTGCAAAAGTTGAAAACTAATTTACCACGGCAAATAGCATGCTAAACGATTCTACAACCTATAACGAAATTGTTATGCAAATTGTGTAATTCGTGACCGCCACCCCCCCCCCCCCCCCCCCCATTTAAAATAAAGGTGTTCGCGCCTTCTATTTGCTTCTTCGTAGCAACGAGTTACATACACCTGAGAAAACAATCAGCGAATTACAAATAAATATCACTTTAGTTTCACCATTCCTATTATGAACTTAATAGCACGATTAGTTTATTAATCTATGCATAAATGAGTACGTGGTTTACTATCAACACAACGGTATAGGAAATATTCTTTTAAACCACGGAATAAAACAGACATCTTTGTAATCCCGCCACGGTAAGAAGTCAGATCGGGCCCTGTGATTGGCTGACACGCTCTGCCTCGGCGCACGAACCAATGAGCGCGCGGCGCGAAATCCAAGTATGGGATACCGTATGACAGGTAGAGTGCGCTGTGAGCGATGACGTTCAGTTTACCTATTATATCTAGCTTAACTTCAGTTAAGTGCTACAAATGTTACATTTCTAATACATTATTTACAGTTATTTTGATTAAAGCCATATTTAAGCACTTAAAACTTAATTATAAATACGTTTTATGTAACTAAAATAACAATCAGCCGAAGAATCCAAAAAACAAGTGAAACCTGGTACAATGGTTGATGGAATAACACAGTCTACCACACTCTTCGCGCGCGGGTAAGGTTAAAGCCGTCCCACAGCCATCTGTATTTACACGACATCATAATTGTATGCGTCATGTGAGGGGCATACTGACATTTGTGTGAACAGGAACGCTCGCAGCGCTGCTGTCATACCATGGATTTATAATAGTACCTACGGTCATACGGTCTCCCATATGATTGAAGGCTGATGGATGAAGGCTGGCGCTGTTAGTGGGATAATGCCGCAGTGCAAAGCCCAATAGATGATTTTCAAAAAATTAACTCTAAGGGTCCTTGACAGTTATTTGAAGGTGCCCTTTCCCTGTTGTGCATTGTTGTCAATGAAGATCTAGAGAGGGCATATTATAATATCTTTGATCTAGTGGGCCGTGATAGCTCTATCTAAGGGTCCTAGATCAATTCTGAAAAGAGAGTCTGCAATAACGTCATTTCCGGTATCGTACGGTGGCCATACTGAGGTACACTGTAAAAATTTGTTTACGTTCTTCCGACACTTCATTGTTGCAATATAGGTAGCTTTCAATAGACGTCACGTGGCGGCCATTATGAGGTACACATTGCTTGTTTACATTTGTTCTGTCAATAGAAGACACATAGGTTATCCAGAAAATATCACAGTTTCAAGCCGTATAGATTGATGTGTGCAGGTAAAAGTTCAAGAAAATGATAACACATGCAAATGGTAGTCTCCAAACAGAGTTTACGCGTTCTTATTTTGTTGTCAGTCATAATACGGAATCTTTGTTTGAAAACAGTTGATGTGTCAGTCAAAGGACATCTGCAATATTGCAACAATGCAGTGTCGGAAGAACGTAAACAAATGTTTACAGAGTACTTCAGTATGGCTACCGTGCGATACCGGAAATGACGTTAATGCAAGGGCAGATGTCCTTTGATTGACATATTTTGGAACAAATGGCACTAATTCAGCACTTAGTATTTGTGGAGTTTGAATTACACAAGTTCGGATTACACAAAGTGTAATGTAATGTAAAGTACACAAAGTGTAAAAGATTACACAAAGTTCGGAGGGCACAATTAACACAAGAAAATATTTTTTTCGAAGTCAGTCGGACAAAGGGAGAAAAGGGGTGAAGCGTCATAGGCATGGCTAGCCGGCGTAGGTAGACCCGAGGTCCAAGTGATGGTAGGAACTTCCCACCCCCTTACCGACTCTATAGTTGGTATACAGGGACAGATATTGACTGATTAACATAACACATTAAAACAACATATGGACAGAAGAAGGGAAGAGAGTGAGGAGGCCTGGATGGTTTTCCGGGATCTAACAATGACCACAACAGCATTACCAAATGTGCCCCCTTTAGATGACTAACTCTAGGTATGTTTGGGTGGACTGTTAGGAAAGTTGTGAAGAAATGTTCGAGGGCCATTAGTAGGACACAATTTCCTTTATGACTGAGGAAAACATTCGAATAACCGTCATTCAGGATTGCCGGTGTACGAAATCAATCCGGCGACCTCACGAGTTAGAGACCTATGAACCATCGTTATCGGAATCGGTACGTAATAGGTACGTTCGTGGAAGGTGATACATCACTAGAGCTCAAGTACCCCCTGAGGCTTATTACACGAGTTACTCAGGGGGGTAAAACTATAAAAACACGAATAAAGCTAGATTTGTCATTATTAACACTGATATGGAATCATAACTCTCTTATATTTATCTGTAGGGCTCTAAATAAATAGTTTA
>OX246737.1:69604813-69667313 GCA_945910005.1 Isoperla grammatica | reverse complement strand
ACAAAGTGGCACACCAAAGAAATAAATTCTCTGAGTCGGTTGAAGTATTTCCGGTAAGAACAGAAATGTGAGGGACATTGTATTATATAATAATTATCTGTTTGGTTATTTGAATGTTTCAAGGAAAAATCAGAATTTAAAAATATATAATATAAAACTTTATTTACAGTAAAGGCGCTTTCATAGCAACACGGTAACACGTTTTTTCCGGACCGGCAGATCACGTGAACCAATCAGAAACTTGCCGTGCCTGCCCTGATTGGTTCACCTGACTTGCCGGTCCGGAAAAGACGTGTTGCCGTGTTGCTATGAAAGCGCCTTAAGAGGAAGGACTACTAGCCAATATTAAAACCCGCGAAATTAACGTATTTTCGTGATATCTCAATAACGCCACACAATATCGAAACAGTGACACCTACGCATATTTTGGATTTGTGAGAGCTCAATACCAAATGAAAAAGATTTCGTAGATTGTAGTAATTATAATTGTTATTTCTAATTAACTTGTAAATTAATTAAATTATAAATAATAATTTAGTTGTAATAAAAAAGTTGTTATTTCTAATTAACTTGTAAATTAGTTAAATTAGAAATAATAATTATAATTACTACAATCTACGAAATCTTTTTCATTTGGTATTGAGCTCTCACGAATCCAAAATATGCGTAGGTGTCACTGTTTCGATATTGTGTGGCGTTATTGAGATATGACGAAAATACGTTAATTTCGCGGGTTTTAATATTGGCTAGTAGTCCTTCCTCTTAAGACTCTGTTTCTTTACAAGATTCCTAATTAGAAATATACACAGAATAACAATTTCGTATTCACTTATACACTTACATGATTAATGTGCTTTTTCATTTTTCATTGAAATGAAAGCTCACGATAAGATATAAAATATGAGAATGAATAACTTTTGTATTTCATGTATTTTATGCAGTAATAATTTAAGAATCTATCGAACAGATACATCCGTTATCATTGTGCACGTGCATGCTGCTTCTATACCTATCAATGCATGTCGTTAAAATAAGTTACATTAGTTACTAACAGTTAACATTAGTTACATTAGTTAAGTTACTCTGCTAAGATACTCGTGAATATACTATAGCTTCAACGTAAGTAATCGCATACCGACCTCAGATCCATATCTACTGCCCCGTACACGCGCGCTAATTCGAGGAGAATCAACACATTCCTGGCGTTCTTCCACTAATTCGTAAATGCAGTCTTCCAGTGAGTACAGTGCCCAAGCCACGCCCACCGTTCCAGGTGACCCACGGACATAATGTACATATTTCAATTATATGGTAGGAACGAGAGAAGTAGAAATTAAATTGGTATCATTGGACTTGTCTATGTTTGTCGTAAGCATGGGAAAAACTTATTTTGAAACATAACATTTCCAATAAAGATGTTAATAAATCAGTAATAAAACACACAAATTAGGAAAAGCCTTTTTTTACTTACAATTTCAACATTCAATATTCTCATGCGCATAGTTTGCAAACGTTAGCAAAACGACATTACTTAGGTTTGGTTACTCATAGCGTTGCGAGCACGAGTATCTCAATAATCCTATGTCAGGTTATTGGGTCGTGAAAGCACTTACGTTGCACTACACCGTTACGGGTCCACGTATGTTGGGATTATTGTGCAGCATTGCTTTAAGCTCGCTCGGATATACGAAGTTCAATAAAAGCTTTCGCGCTGACCGCACAGTACGTTGGGAATGGGTTCCTCTTTGTGGTGGTGATCGCATATTACATTTGGTTGAATGCAAGAATACCTTTTATACAATAGTTTAGATCCATTATTAAAATTGTGTGGACATAAAGATTTCAGCAATATCTGTTTAACGGTAGATATCATTGAAAAGTATATTAAATGTACGGGGTAATAATCAGCACGAAGCTCGTTTCAAATATTGCAGCAACTTTGGGTTTAGTTTTTGTTTATTAACTAATTAATACTTACTTTATTGTCTCGTCTTTAATTAGTATTGAAAATAATTACCTACCGATTAAAATATTCGAAAATGTGTAAGAATAAAATAAAATACATTTGTAAAATAATTTTGATTATGTTTTAGCTCGAATGACTTTAGTGTGAGTGAGTTTAGTGTGAGTGTGATGATGTGCCATTAATTTCTAGCTCGAATGGCTTTGGTGTGACTGGTCCTCTAGTACTAAACTCATAACAAGCAACAACAGCCAGTTATATATTCACAATACCATCAGATTCAAAGATATTATTGTCAACGTTAATTCACCTTTAGTTTTTTTTATATTGAATCTACCGGTTTTTAACAGGAAATGAGTCTGTATGAGCCACGCTCTTTAGTTAATGTGATGTGATCATTATATAATTATGTGTTTTCTGGACATATTGGCATGCATGTGTTTGAGCAGAATCTTTATTGGTATAACCGACGTTAACGCTTTTTCGCTTGGAATAAGATAAGAACAATTTAGAAAATTACGTTCTTACGACATAACAAAAATACTTGCACAGGTCTTTACTCTCCAGGTAGATTGTTACGTTAAGTGACGTAGGACTAAATGGGAGGGGGAGGGGGGTGGGGAGACAATTCATATATCCATCAGTCGGTTAGGCAAGGCGAGACATATGCGATAGTGATCAGCGGCCACTATTGTGGCAGAATTCTACCTACCCCCCCCCCCCCCCCACTTTCCCTCACAAAAATAATGCAACACGTCATTACTGCAATTTTTACACAGCACTCGTCAATCATAATTATTGTGTACAAAGTTCGATCGGCTACTAACTCACTGAACTGGAAAACGCTTCGAAAATAAATATGAAAGAGCTCCTAGTAATAATATGAATAACATTAATAATTATTGTAACTATAATATGTACGTACTTATTATTTTTTATTGATTTAATGTATATTCCGTCCATGGGCTGAAAGTTCAGGATTCGCTGAAATTGTAATTATTCGTTATATCACTCGTGTAATAATTAGTGAAACGCCATCATGCGTACGAGTAGGTAACCGAATCAAATCCGCATATATGATCATAATTACACATAATTACATCAAATGGCAACGATCATGCATCAGAGTTAGATGGCTTTACATTAAACGAGTAGTGCATTGCATGCTCTACGTGGCTATAATTACGCATAATTAGTTTAATGATTTAAATTGTGTTCGATGCACCAACAGGGCTACCCAAAGTGTGAGCAGTGCGAGCAAAGTAAAATCAGCGTCAATAATGCTATGTATTTATGCAGAAACAAAGAACTCTAAGTTATATTATAGTAAGTATAATATGATGATATATCTTACTCCCCTGAGAAACCGTGGAAACCACTAAGGTCTTGTGAGTTTTGAGGAATGAAATTAAAGTAACACAACTTGTCAATAAGATCCTGTATACTCACTCACACAAAATAAAGATCTGAAAGTTACACAATGTTACAAGTGATACAATGTCAGTATGTGCTATGTATGAAAGCTCTCTTGCACTAACCTTGCATGCACTTGTCATTTGAGTCCGTATGCAGAGTTAAGTCTCAAGGTCGTTAAGTGCAGGATTCGTTGCTATGGAATTGTTCTATTACATGCTATTTTCCATAAGAAGCACAAACTCCATAGCAACCATAAACAAATCACATACTTGAACTCCAATGTGCATTCCGCCCGAAATACTTGGCTCCTCAAGTATGCGCACATGTGTATACATAAACAAAAGAACCAAAACACAAAAGAAAGTAAAAAGAATATTATATTTGAGCAGATTGTCTCAACTCTCAACAAGAACGTTTTACAGACGACGCCAGAAAATAAGACATACTTTAGTCGTAGAGACAACTGGGAATGTCAGGCTTGAATAAGAGCTACTCAAACTTTCAGAACAAGTAATGTTGAAATACTTGTCAAACCATTACTTCGGAAGCGCTCCCAGTTCCAGACTAGCCATAAGCGTTAATAAACCGTTGAGTTCAAAGCGAAGCACCTTGTTACGTCGCATGTCTTCACTGTTGTTATATTTCGTCAGATAGGTACGAGGAAGTGTTTTGAAACTATAAAGGTGAGTTACTACACTTTAACTTTGTCAGAACCGCGAACTTCTTCTGGATGACGTATCATTTTCTCAGTTTCAGCGTTGAGCAACACCTTGAAAACATCTTTTCCGTATTTCCGTAGGAAAAGCTAGTTGAACGCGCCACTTTATAAAGTACGATGTTCGAATCATATACCTTTCATGGTTGTTTATAAAAACAAGGATTGAAAATAATTCCTTGATTGGTTGAAACTAAGATGGCGATCGAGACACTGGCACAGGTAATCTTATGACAGTTTTAGTTGCGTTTAAACAGGTCTACTCCTGAAATATAGGACGCGCCTCAACAGCTTCTTTCGGTCATGTGATAATGTATCATGTCACTTTTGTGAAACCTAACCTAACCTCCTTTACTTTAACACAACAATGAAATCACGCTTTAGGTCCAGATTAAAAAATTCGTGCCAGAATGGTGGGGTCGTGATAGGGGTGAGGGAGGAGGGAAATCCAGTACCCCCACCCCCCTCCATTGTTCAGGTTCAGCAGAAAATTAATCGTTTGGCTTCTCGGGAGAATTTTTTCTAACAAATTTAACTTTTTCCGTGAAGTTGGATGACAATGAGCAAACAATGTAGACGTTCGCGGTAACACCCATTCACGTTATTTCACGCTGAATTTAAATGATCGCGTTAACAACTCATTACACGTTTGACAGGAATTTTGAATGTGCGAGAAAATGATTAATTTTAACAGTTATGGCGAGCACCGTTGCCGAAATCCTAAAAAATGTATAACAACCTTTCCCGGTGGTCAAGGATAGTTGATAAAGCTTTTTCCGGTTCCTTTGTCCGTGTTTAGTGCAATATTGTATTGCCGAGCACATGATCCTATCCTGTGATATGTGGCACAGACGAATAACATGGCCTTCATATTTGCTTAATGGAATTTTGAAGATTTTGGCGGTGGCAGGGCGACATTTTAATTGATAGGTAAACAACGTTATGCATAATAAAAACTCCGATGTTCTGCCATAATCACGGTTAGCGGGTGGTGGAACAGTTAGGTAAGCACTGATTAAAACTGTACAACGTCTACCTAATAACTTTATGTTCATGAAGCTCTTCGTATGATGCCAACCTCAAAGATGAGAAATAAGTTTATATAATATAAAATACACATATACATAATACTGTACAAAGAAAAATATACAAAATTACTATACGCCATTCAAAGCCTATTCCAGGCCATTTCATGCTAATAACAAACACAAAACAAATACAGATATGTTCAAATTTATTTAAAGTAATACACTAACCACTAAAATGTCAGGTTTGAGTTAAGAGACAAATTCGGGTATCGGTGTATTATATTCTTATCATTCCCCGGTATCTTCCTCGTAAGCATTTAGCAATCGGTATTGCACTTAGCTTCAAAGATAGAAATGGCCTCTATACTTGCATTGATGCTGGCGAAGATTCATCTTCATTGAAGTTATCCGATATGTTTCAACGAAGTTTCGATCCGCGATCAACAACTTCTAATTGGACACGAGATACATCATGATCTAGTGTTTTCAATTTGTTGCTAAAGATACGACCGTTTCATTGTTTCAACACGAATCATGGCAGCGTAGCGTTGTATTGATTTATGTAAAATATCTGGCGAGGAGTGTTTGGTTGTAGGACAACTTGTTGAATATTCATTTTAAAGGAATAGGCAGGTAAAAAACTAAAAAAAACTACCATTTGTATACGTCCACCCTCAAATAAGGAAAACATGACTAAACGATACAATACTTTAAAAGCGGTGGTTAAAAAATTAAAGAAAACGCGATGTTTTGGCTTGTTGCTACCAAGTAGCACCGAGCAGCTTTTCTCATGGAAATTTCAATACAAAAAAAATGTTGCCTCGAGATAGTGAAACCACCGCTAAAATAGGGCACATAAAAAAT
The DNA here is from genome assembly GCA_945910005.1 of Isoperla grammatica. NCBI lineage: Eukaryota > Metazoa > Arthropoda > Insecta > Plecoptera > Perlodidae > Isoperla > Isoperla grammatica. The sequence continues at coordinate 69,661,327 of OX246737.1, read as the reverse complement.
CAATCAGGAGTTCCAATGTGCATCGTTTCGCTACCAATAATATGCTCCTTAGTAGGAACGTGTACTTCTACAAAATGCCATGCAATTAATTGTTTTGTGATGACTTGAAGTGTAGAAAAGTTGCAATCTGTTTTGAGCGGAACTGTCCACAGTTACCGAGTGTTGTGGCTGGACTCATATAACACAATGAGTGCTCTGTCTATTGGAAAGGCGCTAGCGAGCTCAGAACCGATACAGTTGTACTACACGTTAGAAGAAAAATGCAGCAAAGCTGGCAAAGTGAATCTAGTAGAATAGCTAAATGTTCACTATTGTTTTTCTTGCATTGAAGCAACCTATATCAATTTTATTTTACACATACTGAATTTCATACACTTATGACTATTGGTGATTTTTTAGTTTTTCACTTGACTACCCCTTTAACATTCCTTTTATTCGTTCAAGACTAGATATCAATGTAAGCGCTAGTCAACAATCAATGGAGGGGGAGAGTTGCGTTATTTATACATGCCAGTCAACTTCAAAATCTTGCAATAGTTCTACAGTAGGTGTAGACTGTACACTATAGATAATGCATTAGCACTTCTGTCGATGCTGCTAATAGAAGGTCCCATTAGATACGCAAGCAAGCACGAATTTGTAAGTATGATTGAGATTATAACATCGTCAGTCTTTAGCATGCTACGATCATACGTTCTTAAATAACTCGATCTTTAACAACATTATTGAAGCAGAATTGCATTAAGTAAACATGAACAACACAATATCAATGTTGTATAATTTCAAGTAAATATTATGTAAGAGTAACAAGTGAGTTGTATAATAACGCCCTCATTTTCTAACACAATGGTGGAATTCACACAACAATCCCACCAGTAATAATATTGGAGCTATGGTAAAACTAAACAATCATTTTATTTATATAAAGGTATTCTTCCATTTTGTGTAGGATCCTTGGGACAATGCCTAAAGTACTGTGAGTAACTCGGTTTAACTACTGTACTATCACTCTATATTGACAGTCGTTGGTTGCATCCTTAAAGTGATCTGATCAATCCTTCTCGCATCACTCCTCAAGATACGGAAGACGATGTGACTCTAATAGCTGTAGTTCTCAACACCAGCTCTAATATTATGTTCAACGTGAGCTGACATTTATTCGACAAACAAGAGGCGAGGGGTGACTGTAAAGGAGAATTAGATTATTTACTTGCAAATCTGAAATCTATTCCGACATGACCAATATCCTAGCCACACTTCACAGTACTGTTTCAGTGCGGCTCTTGGAAATAGGTTCATTCAGTGGCCCAACCATGGGGGGCCCGTTCTCCCCAGTGTACGAGTCAGCTCCCATACAGAATTACTGTTTAATTTTATTATTTTTTTATACTTTTTGACAATTTAATAATACAACTTTGTATATTATGTGTAGGTTATATGTTAAAGTCGGTCAATTTTGTATTATGTAGATATATGGTATCGAAAACATGTGATTGAAACGGCAGAGTTGACTCGTCCGCTCGAGAATCCAGCCGGCAATTCAGTCTAGAAACGAAACGTCAAAGTGATCCATTCGCGGTTTATTTTTACACGGTGGTGTGATGGTTCCCAGAAGCGACGATTGGGAGTGACACTTCCGGAACGCAGAGACGTGTGACGTCATCTGAAATGACATTCTGACAGCCAATCATCTACTTCGTACGAGATGAGCATAAATGCCAGCCGAAATGGGTTATTTCATGTTCGAGTCGTTTTAGATTATTAGTTCACACAACTGTCGGCGTCATATTGGTGTCAGCTAGCGCTGCAGAGTCGTTATTCAAATTGTTTACTTAATTAAAACGAGCACGGCCATTAGAATTCTAATGGCAGACAACGATGCACTCAAAGACAGTTGGGTGGTGATTGTCTGCAAGTAGTCTTCGTGTTACCACAAACATTTGCTTTATAATTTATTTCCATTACCCGTTATAGAACAACCTTGCAAAATCACACTTTCTCTCTAACACATTTATGTTTCTGGTAACTGAAAGCCCAGACTATCACACATATCTTTCCTCCATGGGTTAAATGACATTACCATTCACTTATCATTCTTCATCATCAAATCATAGGGTAGCTAATCGTTATTTAAAATTTAAACTTTATTGCCTCAAAAACAGTAATGCATGTGGTCTTTTTAGGTCCAACTTAATTATTTGGGCGTCTGCTGGCTTGATTTTAAAGATTCTGATTGGTTGGTGCCATTGTGAAAAACATACGTTAGTGCCTAGTGGAGACCTTAAATTTTTAGTTGGAAGTCACATCCCCAAGCAAACATTTTTTATGTCATCAGTCACCACATATACGACTGGAACACAACATGTAAACAATAAAACACTGCCATGAACATAACCAAGTACTAACCAGTCCAGCTGTGTATTGTGGTCGTTTACCTCACAGCCAAGTATTAAAGTTTAAATGGAAGTATGATACAATGCATCTTTAATAACGATTCCTGCTATAATAACAAAAACAGCATCAACAAACAGGAATTTGGGATCTTAGAGCAGCTCTCTGCTCTAAGTTTGGGATCTGCATCTGCTGAAGGTAGGTTGTGTCAATATCAATAACAATATCGAGAATAACGAGTAATGCCACTGCAGCCCATACAAGAGAAGTTGTAGTAAAGTTAAAAAAATGTGCATGTATGTAAATTCGTTTAGCTATAGGCATTAATACATTTTATGGTGAAGAATATTGATAATCTCTCATATATAATGGAACAGCACCGACTTAATCCTTGTGAATGATGGGTGAGAATATTATAACGTATTAAATGGAAATATAGAACAACGGTAGCAAGAGTGACCATTGTATGGCGAGAGGACAGAATTACAGGTGACAAAAGAGCCAACTGGTCACCGACAACGATGCGTGATAATGAGTAATGGACAAGTGTGTGGCGCAACAAGTGAGAACAATAATAAACAAAAGAAACAGGAGTACACATTAGTGGCGCGACTTGAAATACTGACAAGGGAAGGTGGGGCCTGGGGAGACATTGTTGTGGCTTTACGCTCCGTACAATGACTGAGAAATGCAGGCAGGCAGGGGCGTCGGAACCGGGGGGGCAGGGGGGCGAGAGTGTCATCTCGCCCCCTCTGAAAAAATGGCCAATATGAATTAAATGCATTTTAGAGTACAGATTCCGCTTATTCCTTCAAGCGATTTCAGAGGCTGGCTGCATGGTAACTTACGGAATTTTTGTCTACAAAATGTTGCAAAGTCAGCTGGAAAGTTCGCCCCCCCTGGAAAAATAGACTTCCGACGCCCCTGCAGGCAGGTAAGCAATATGAACCTTGAGGTATTGTGCATTGTACAACTACAATGAATAATAATATGTAATTCAGTTCAACGATGTCGGTTGGGAGGTGGTTATCCACTACCAGTATTGTCTAGGGCAAGAAACTGGCAATGCCTCAACTTGGAATTCTCAGCGTTTGATTTTCATTGAATTATGTTAATAATTATAAATATAATTAATGTTTCATTTAACATACACCGTGATTAAATTGATTACACCTGTTACGATTTTGCGCTGTATTATATACAGTCATATAGACTCATACATCATTTCGCTGAGGTCACAACTTATATTGAATAACTACAATGACAACCTAGTTACAAATACGACATAATAATATAACTACAGCCTTAATTTCGTGGTCAGTGTAAGCGTAATCCCCCCCCCCCCCCCTCGATTTTTAAATGACATGAGTCACAGTATGCAGGCGCTTGCTTCAATCGGTAACATGCATAATTTATTACCAGCAATCACAAGAGTATTTGGTTCCCTGTTCGATCTGCTGTAGGCTCATGCTGTACATATAACACCACAGCTTGTAGCCTAGTTTCGTCCAAACACAGATCAACAGCTCAGTTTTATTCAGATGCATCCAGCTAAAAATGCAGTTTGGCGTAGTTCCAAGCCTATTACTTGTGCGCATTCTTTGATCTCATCACCGCCTGTAACGTTCACATGAAGCCTTTTGACTCCACTATATTTGGTCTTGCAAGCATACACTACAGAAGTATCTATCAAAGTTTGTTTGCACATTTATTAATTTACCAAGCATTGCTTGATGTGCATTGCCTAATTTATTATACTGGTATTTGTTTATGTAGAAATGTACCTTACATAATAACACGATTGTACAAAAATGAAATTTTCGTTGGGATCCAAACCACAATTATCTGGTTTTAGGACCGATGCCTCAACCATTTTACCACAGGGTTGGGCCATGGTTTAACGATATTCTTCCTTGCCTATGATGTATGGACACAGGAATGTTATTGTATCATGGGGTAGGCTCAAGTTCGTCTTACACTTTAGAGAGAATGAAAATGTGCAGTGATTGCTTTATTCTAAGAGCACTTAGCTCAAGTGCTAAATGGGATGGATACATTCGTCTTTATTGTGCATTTGGCTTAGAAGTAAGTTACGTGAAAAATCTTTCATTGTATACGCCGATATTCGTAATTCGCTAGAAGTATATCCCAGAACACGAATACATGTCAAATTAACAATTTTACCAAAGGGTGATAACAGATAAGAGTTGTGATTTACACACGTAGGCTATATTAGATATGATATAACGGAAATATTTTTTTTACTGTCACAGCATTTTAAAAATCGTTGGCATTATAGAGGTATAATCTGCAACATGTGCATGTACGATTCCACGTGGTCAACAGTCTACAGTCTACACCATACATAGAGGTATCGTCTGCAACATGTGCATGTACGATTCCACGTGGTCTACAGTCTACAGTCTACACCATACATAGAGGTATCGTCTGCAACATGTGCATGTACGATTCCACGTGGTCTACAGTCTACAGTCTACACCATACATAGAGGTATCGTCTGCAACATGTACATGTACGATTCCACGTGGTCTACAGTCAACAGTCTACACCATACATAGAGGTATCGTCTGCAACATGTGCATGTACGATTCCACGTGGTCAACAGTCTACAGTCTACACCATACATAGAGGTATCGTCTGCAACATGTGCATGCACGTATCCACGTGGTCAACAGTCTACAGTCTACACCATACATAGAGGTATCGTCTGCAACATGTGCATGCACGATTCCACGTGGTCAACAGTCTACAGTCTACACCATACATAGAGGTATCGTCTGCAACTTGTACATGCACAATTCCACGTGGTCTACAGTCTACACCATCCATAGAGGTATCGTCTGCAACATGTGCATGTACGATTCCACGTGGTCAATAGTCTACAGTCTACACCATACATAGAGGTATCGTCTGCAACATGTGCATGTACGATTCCACGTGGTCAACAGTCTACAGTCTACACCATACATAGAGGTATCGTCTGCAACATGTGCATGTACGATTCCACGTGGTCAACAGTCTACAGTCTACACCATACATAGAGGTATCGTCTGCAACATGTGCATGTACGATTCCACGTGGTCTATAGTCTACAGTCTACACCATACATAGAGGTATCGTCTGCAACTTGTACATGCACGATTCCACGTGGTCAACAGTCTACAGTCTACACCATACATAGAGGTATCGTCTGCAACTTGTACATGTACGATTCCACGTGGTCAACAGTCTACAGTCTACACCATACATAGAGGTATCGTCTGCAACATGTGCATGTACGATTCCACGTGGTCTACAGTCTACAGTCTACACCATACATAGAGGTATCGTCTGCAACTTGTACATGCACGATTCCACGTGGTCTACAGTCTACAGTCTACACCATCCAGGTGCTCAGATGATCCGCAATGTGAAAACAACCCATGCTTTTCCCACGACATGATTGACACTTCAGTTAGTTGTCGATATTTGTAATTCGTTAAAAGTATGTCCGAAAATAACGAATACCTATCAAAATTACAAGCAAAGTTCTCAAATATATTTGCCAGAAATCAGCTACCACAGTACCATATAATTAAATATGTTTGAGATTATTGATATCACCCGTTTCAGAAAAATGAAAAATAACAATTAAAATGTATATTAAGTGAAGTTTAAATTAGACATGGAAATACTTGACATTAATTTAATATACAACATATTTACGATGGGCTCTAATGAATTTTGTACAAAATTCATCTAACCAATAACAAAAATGTTCCATAATATAATGGGATGCAAACGGGAACAATAAAATGTAATAATTACTGTATATGTTTTAATATATATATATATATATATAAACATATATCTGGGACTTTATTAACTATCAAGAATGAATGTTCACTCTTACTCAAAACTTGTTGTGTATTCATGTATTCATTCACCAAACGTTAAAGAAATTTAAGTTTAAGGAAAAAAGTATTTTGTATCAATTTGAATATTTTTAATAAAATTTTATCTCAAAACGTTTACTACAAATATACTTTCCGAGTCGTGTTTGCTGTAGAGTGTAGGGGATAAACCACATGGCCAGGATTTGCTACCATTCTATTCGATTCTATCCGTTTTGTGCGGTAGAACTTTTTATCTGTAATAAAATCGAGCTTGTCAGCCAGCCAGACACTCGTGACCAAATAGAAAACCAACCTAATCAAATACGAGCCCAGTTAAATTGCCAATGTTACAATTAAAGTAAAGTTGGAGGGTATTTGAAAATTGAAAGTGGCATTTTATGTTGAAAGCGGTTACTTCGGCTCTTACCCGTATCAATTGTAAATGTAATACGAGCTGATGAATCGAAGCCAATTATGTCAGAAGAGCTGAATGCCACATAAAAATAAAATCTGAAGATTGCACAGTTGAATCGCTTGACAACAATTACTATAAAATTTACTAACCTATTAATAATTTGTGCATATTGGTGTTTAAAATTGTTCCTAAGATAAAATAAAATTTATGAATTAGCCGTTTATACTACTTTTACCTTATTCGCTTACTCATAGTCAATGCAAGTCCCCATCTTCGTCCAGTTCCGTGTCAACAGGCCAGAAGGGCAGACTTCCGGAAAGTACGTTTTCAAGTTACGGTTACGGGTCCGGTTAGAATAAGGGCCGAATGCACCATAGGTCACACTCAAGCCCTCCTCAACTCGGCCTCTCCTCAGCCTCACCTAGCCACCAATCACAGAGCCGTCCATATGGCAATGCCGTTCTGTGATTGGTGGCTGTACGACGCTGAGGAAAGGCTAAGTTGAGGAAGGCTTGAGTCTGCATTATGCATACGGACCCGTGTTCTAACGTACTCGTGCTGGGCACATACGCGAGTTAAACAGCTACACTATCCAGCTTGCTACACTATCCAGCCTGCTACACTATCCAGCCTGCTACACTATCCAGCCTGCTACACTATCCAGCCTGCTACACTATTCAGCCTGCTACACTATCCAGCCTGCTACACTATCCAGCCTGCTACACTATCCAGCCTGCTACACTATCCAGCCTGCTACACTATCCAGCCTGCTACACTATCCAGCCTGCTACACTATCCAGCCTACTACATTATCCAGCCTGCTACACTATCCAGCCTGCTACACTATCCAGCCTGCTACACTATCCAGCCTGCTACACTATCTAGCCTGCTACACTATCCAGCCTGCTACACTATCCAGCCTGCGGAACTCCAGATTTCGATCTGTTAAGATTGCTTTAAAATGTGTTTACATTTTCCCAAATGTAAATCAAAATATGACTTCCTGTAGAGAACTTTTTGCATTTTCTTGCAGAATGTTTCTCAGTTTGAATCAATAGTTCCCTGTTTCAGATGTGCTTAATGACGTGTTGTAATGTGATGTTGCTAGACACCTTTCAGAACATCTGGCATCTGCAAAACGAAAATATTTATTGAAAAACAATCATTCATAAGAAAGAGCATTCAATAGCGAACACGCATATGAAAATTTTTATCGATTTTTAAATACTTTGTCTCTCATGTGTCTTTGAATTTTGAAAAAACGGATCAGTCTATGCCTCAAAATAACTGGTTTAATAACGATAAATAAAAGGGCGCGAAAAACGAGGCGCCGCCATGTTGATGGGATTTGACGTCATGGTTTGTGTCTGTGTACGCTCACCGCCTTAGCGATTGGTCTGTTACGCCTCGTCAAGGTCTACTTGATCTCCGCCCAAGGTCTACTGGATTTACTCCTAGCGGAGTATTACAAGCGATCTAGTGGACCTTGATCTCCGCCTAGCGAAGGCTCGTCGAACTCCCAAGTTAGGTTGTCGCAAGGGAACCAAAATCGGCATTTTGGATCCCACTAAAAAAACTGTTATAATAATTAAATATCCGTTGTAGATCATGAAACACAATACTTAAAACACCTAAAAGAGAAATTTTGATAGAATATAATGATTGAAGATTATAAAATATGATGATTTTTCCTTTTTAGGAGGTAATTCTATATGACAGATCACTTAATTTGTTTTCTTTCACATTTCTCCCATTTGAATAACATGTGATTTTTAACATTATGGAACGGACTGCGACGACCTAGCTTGGGAGTTCGACGAGCCTCCGCTAGGCTAGATCAAGTAGACCTTGACGCCTCGTCTACTGAATCATGACGTCACAGCCACCTGTACGCGTTTCAGATACCCGAGCAAGGTCTACTTGATCTCCGCCTAGCGGAGGCTCGTCGAACTCCCGGAGTTCGACGAGCCTCCGCTAGGCGGAGATCAAGTAGACCTTGATACCCGAGTTGAAACTTCAATAAAATGTGCAACCACATTAAACCTATTTAAAAATTTCTCTTTTACTTAGGACTTGCATTAATATACTTTTTGTATCTGATACTATTAAACTAAGTGCTTGGTTTAACAAAAAAATCGTACGCGTGTTGCTTATTCTCTATATGATGACATATTTTGATTTTAGTTGCAATTTAAAAGACCGAAATTGGGTGTTCGGCGAGGAAGGTGAACACACAGCCTGATGATTGTCTAATGTGGCATCTTGCTGAACGCTACAACGATGTCGTGCTGAAAACACCAAAGGTTACTTTACCCACAGACAACTAACTTGTACTGTTCTATACGCAAAGGCGACCTTTCTCCAGCCGATTAGTTAATAGATGGCTCGAGGGGCCTATGATGAATCGCTTTTGAGTTCACACATTATTAAACCACAAACTACCAACTCTAACCCGTTCACAAAACCTTGTTTAATTTGTGTTCACCGTGGCGAACAATACGTTGCTAATGAATGTTACTCTCTAGTCTCTACAGAGGTTGACAGATGCTCTTACTTCAGCCTGTGAATATTTGTCGGGGGCTTTTGTATTTCGATCAGCAGCCACGATTTATTTAGGTGCTAGGTTGAATTAGCGACGCAGTCAGTACAACACAACATGGAGCCTATCTAAAGTATTTCCTCACTGTGAAATTTCTCATGCTTACCTCGAATCGTCGTCATCCCACCTGTTTCATGCAAGCTCTCTCCACGAAAATAAATAGTTATGTAGCGTTCTTTCATTTCTAATATTGTTATAATAAAATAATACATAAATGTTTGAATAGGAATATATTATATTCCTATTCAAACATAATAGGTTCATAGGTTAGGTTCATATAGGTTCATAGACAGGTCCCACCGGTCTTTCGCTGAGTTCGAGTGAGCACTAGTCACGCCCACTGCTTAGGTCCGATTTCAGCAAACTTTGATTTACTAATCTCGGATTGGTTTCATGGTTTGGATGGTTACATGGTTTCAATAAAAACTACATACAAAATGTATGGTGGCTTCTACCGGGCGCCATTTTTGATATTCGATTAACCAAAAATCGCCGGATTAAAGTTTGGTGAAATTGACCCTTAGCGGTTTAAAAGTAGATAAGTTATTATTTACTCGGTTATTTCGTCAGCATGAGAACAAATTGAGAGAACGATAACTCTGTCAGCTGTCTAGAAAATGATTATGACAAAGACGATGATGAATGGCGATAACGATGATGATGATGATATTGATTCTAGTCGCTTTACGTCACTATTATTGCAGCATTTCTATTCGAGACGATGATGGGGATATATGAAGATTTAGGAAAATTAGTAATAAGATATGCCTTATTCGGGATTCGCACCCACGTCTCTAGGAAGCAATCGCTTTGGATCTGCGCAACAACCTCATGATTAAGTTAACTGATTATTAATGGTTAATGATCTTTTTCTTTTTTTAAAAACACACTTTATTTTAACCCAATAACATGTAGGCCTACTAATAAAATAGATTCCAAACTATTCCGGCTATGGTAGGGATACGAACACGCCATATTTTCGTCACTTGAGGGAAACAATTTTTAAGTACTTAATAGGCTTCCCAATCAGAACGAATATATTCAGTATAAATATATTTGGAGCGAGAAGAAGAACATCAATAGAAAAACTAATTAAATAAAACTAAAAAGCTCGATTCTTTTTGTTTATTGCCAATCTCAATGTTATATTATGCACTAATGCGAATGAGACCTTCCTCTTATATGAATAATAATATATTATGCATCTATTGGTGTTTGTTGATAGTGGTAAACAGCTTTATGCCTCTAGCTTAAGTATTCATTACTAGGAGTGCGTTACAAAGATTTACGACTCGACGCTATCGATCGCTGCGTGCCTCTTTTATAGAGGAAAAAATAAAGAGGAAATAGTACTATGTTTATACACAGGAATAACTCGTCTTTGATTGAGTGGTATTCCTGAATTGATTATGGATAAAGTTCTTTTTGCTTGTTTTGCGCTTAAAAAAAAAAAAACGCCAAAACGCGACATTTGCATTTTGAAAAAAGAAATTTGATAAATAATAAAACTATTTCTGTAGGACTCTACATATTACTAATTAGTCACCTATTCGGTTCGCATTCGATTTGTCCTAAATGACCATCAATGTCTTGAATGGTGTGAGTCACAATAATAAGCCGGACCCACTTGTCAGTTGTCAACTGGAACTCTGAGAAATCCTGCAGTTGTCTCTATAGCTGATGAATCGATGTTTCATCCAACCTTGGACCAACACGAATTTAATATCCGTGTCGGCCCTCCGTTCAATACGTCAGAAGAAAATAAAGGAGATTAAATTTACTAGGGTATGTGTACAGTCGACACCAAAACAAACAGGGAGGGGCTCATAGGCTTGAGCGGTGTTAGCATGCCATACCTTAAACTATGAATAACAATGCAAAAATGATAACTAAAAATAATTTTGAAGAAGCACGGATTGTTTTCTAGTGACTTGACATTACAAATGACCAACGTGTTAAATAGATGTCAGGCAAATATACTTAAACAATGATTTGATACATATTTTCAAATATGTAAACTTTTATGTCATCAAAGATGACTGCCTCACTCAGTAATCTTTGCTCTTATTTAGATGTATCTCCACCTCATAAAACTAGAAGTATTATTTATTTATGATTGGACGCGACCAATAAATTAACTGTTCCTCGTAAAAAGAAGTTAATGGAGCAGCGAGCGTCATGTAGATCTACTTGGTTTCAAAAATATCTAATAAAATTCCATTCGAAATAAAGAGTGTAACTAGTGTATGATGAAAAGAAAGGTCAATGACTGGCTAAATCATGATTTAAATAATTTGAATGTTTGTATTAATTTGTAAACGGCATCGAACATCGAACATTTGTAAGAGGCATAGAGTGGCAGTAGCAAAAATCGGAACATGTACTTTTATTAGCAAAATAATGTATGGAGCTATATACTTGAAACTTCTAAGAAAGTGAATTTTAACAAAAATCAATACAAATACAGAGTAAACATTTTTAAGGTAGATAACTAAAAAATTAACAGAACCATTTACAGTCAATAAGTGTCGGAGGGAAATGTGTTTTTACTTTTTAGTTTAGATTTAATTTACATTTTTTTAATCCTACTGGAATTTGTACGGTTCAGATGTAAAGAGATGTTTCCAGTAGGCATATTCTGCACCAAGGATGATAGTTATTTTATAGGGAGGAAAAATTAAACACACCTATGAATTTATTGTAAGTGGAGGATATTAATTTGTCCGTTCTAAAGTTATAGATGCTCAACAAGCTTGTTAATTGATGAACCAAAACGAATTCTTTAGGAAATAATAACTTAAGAATTAATATATATATAATACTAGTAGTGTATATATACACTCCATTCATACACTTTATTAAATGGATTTCTTAAATACTACATAAAGTCATACACATCTGTACAGCTGTACTTCTAGTTGTCCGATCCAAAATTTGACTTCCTTAAAAGATATATTATGTCAACTCAGCGGGTAATATAATTTTAAGTCCCTATCATTATTGATGTTATTAATGATGAAAATAATCATATTTCATCATCATGTGGGTTCCATAAACATTTACATAAGATATCGGCTTTTGTAAGTTCGACATACGTTCTGTTTGAAAAACGGTTATATAATATATAAAATACGACAGTAATTTGTTAAACTATTTTAAAATGGTCGAAGATAAATAAGGAAAAGCTTAAATTGCTACCACATGTATTCTGTGCTTGTGTTAAACACCCTCTCTCTTCAATAAAATGTCCCTAAGCCAAACAAGCATTCAAGGTATAGTATGGTAATTTATATATTCAAAATAAATTAATTTTGTCTCTGGTAGCTTAGAACAGGGTGTAAATTACCAGCCATTAAATGCATACAAATTAACTCCATGCTTGTCTTAAATAGAACAAAATATTGATACCATATGTTTGGGATTAAAGGTTGACATAAATTATTATTTTACAAATATTATTTTAAATGTACTAGGACTAGGGTATACCTGATACCACATAATTGCTAAGATGTGAACGCTATAAACGTTTGCTGTAAACTATTCCAAACTGATTTTATTAAATATAGAATCATGCTTTCATGAAAGAGTAAAACACTATACCTTAGTTATTTCTCGTGTTTCCTATCATAAGCGTATGCAATATTGTCCATTACCAAGTACACTAGACCACACCAACTGATTACGTGCTGATTTACGTAATTTATATGTAAACTACTTGCTCATTAATTGGCGAGGCAAGCTAATTTAATAGGTTGATATCCATTGCATATTTCTCTAAAATGTTCTAACTAGGGTGTAATTAAATCACAAACATTGTTTGTCAAGATATTACAGTAGCTATGAACTACATGGCCAATGAAGGCACGAGAATGCCAAGAGCATGGCATCCTTATATTTAAACGGGAAGTGGAAACGATTATATAAAAATGAAATGCTTGAGATGCACAATGAACAAGTTTTTTTTTTATCAAAGCTGACCTCACAAATGATGAGCAGGGTAAATAGTTCACCACACAGCCAGGAGCACATTTAACGAGAAAGTCGAATCTTAAACATTTTCGGGTTTAGATCACCCTGAACATGATGTCCGGGCTTAGGTTGCCCCCACTACAAATAAGGATTTATCTAATACTTAATTCAGAATTCTAGTTTGAGTTTTAAATTGCGTAGCATTATGGTTGCTGTGGTTTTTTTCAGAGGTCATAATTTTTGAATTCATTTTAGTTCCCCTTGATAAAATATATCTGTGTAAAGCACAATACCAAAAAAAAATGCAAAACATTTGCAAAAAAAAGACCAAGCCCAAAACGGAGAAAACAAACCGTTACAAATCAAAGAGGGCACACGTACAAAAAACGCCAATTTCAAAAGACGCTCAACATTTAAAGGGATGTCATCTAAAATTGTGGCCAAGCCTATTATTTTATTTCCAATACATAAATATAGTAATTTTAATTAAATAAACAAATATATAAATGTTAACGTCACTTAATAATTGATAAATAAATATATTAACAACAATTACAAAATTAAATTAACTTATTGAAACATTTCGAGGTGGAAAAAACAAAATGAACACACTGTTTTTATAAATAAAAGCTTCGCCGATGAATTCGCATTCACAGTTTTATTTTCTAAGTCCTCAAATGTTTCTTGAATTACATATTTAATTGATATAAAAGTTCATTAGCTTGATGAGTTTACCAGTATTGCTTTAAAGTACGTAATATTAATAATATATTACCCAAAGCCAAATTACAAATTCATCGGCCAAGCTTTTATTTATAAATACAGTGTATTAATTTTGTTTTTCCCACCTCGAAATGTTTCAATAAGTTAATTTAATTTTGTAATTGTTAATATATTTATTTATCAATTATTAAGTGACGTAAACATTTATATATTTGTTTATTTAATTAAAATTACTATATTTATCTATTGGAAATAAAATAATTAGCTTGTCCACAATTTTAGAGATCACCCCTTTAAATGTTGAGCCTCTTTTGAAATTGGCAGTTTTTTGTACGTGTGCCCTCTTTGGTTTGTAACGATTTGTCTTCTCCGTTTTGGGCTTGGCGTCGTTTTTGCATATTTTTTTAAATTTTTGTTTGGTATATCAATGCTTTTTTATTTAAAAAGACTTATCTTGGCATGTATCCAAGTCAAACAGCTCAATGTCAAAAACCCAACGCGGGCTATTACTAATAACAGGCCATGACCGTTACACTAATGCTGACTGGCACGCACTGCCTTATTGCGTTGGCTATATCATTTTCAAGGTCCACTATGCGCGCGCGCTACTAGTGATCTAGTGGACCTTGTATCATTTTGTCAAGGTCAACTTGATCTCCGCCTTCGGAGGCTCGTCAAACTCCCAATTTGCGAGTTCGGCAAGCCTTTGCTATAGTCGCTTGATCTCCGACAAGCGGAGGCTCGCCGAACTCGCAAGTTGGGAGTTCGACGAGCCTCCGCTAGGCTGAAATCAAGCGGACCTTGTAATTTTGTTGGTGATTTTCTTTCCCGTAATTAAAACTTATTATTTTGTTACATCGTCACTGTCCACGAAAGGATTCTGAAAATTTACTCAGTTGTCTACATCGACGACAAAAACGTTGTACCATAAAATTATTTTTTTCGTCAGCAACTCTTATTAATAACTAATTTTTTGGGAGTATTTTTTTTTCAGGTTGGCATTCTGTCCAATTACAATTTTGTATGCAAAATAGGATTCCCCGGGAGGTGAGAAAAATTTAAGCAAAATTTGGTGTTTACATCTCTATTCGTTTGGGGCCCACAGACCGACAAGGAATTAGCCAGTAGTAGTTTTAACTGAAGAATTTTTTAATGATCTTTATGGCTTAATATCCTCCATACGCAACATCCGATCGGGATGAAATTTGAAATGGGAAGTCTCGTAGTAAACACCCACCGACTTAAGAAAATTTGAGGTTTTCATCTATTATGGTTTTGCGTCGGAAACATCGTGTTAAGTGCACTTCGATGCTTGCAGTAAGAGTCGCGTAGTGGAAGCTCGCACGTGGCTTGACCCGGCGCGCTACCGCGTGCCAAGATTAGTTGTGGTCGTGCCAAATTGCTATACATCTGATATTTCAGCGTCCAAAAATGCATAGGATAATGTATTTGTTGTCACTTGTTATAGTTTGGTAATGTTCTAAGGCAATTAGATGCACATTCCCATCTCTAAGCCAAGTGTCCCACAAAGTTTAGAAGTGGAACAAACGTAACTAGTACTGTTTGCATCAGATAGTTTTCGTTCCAAGCCACTCGCGTAGCTATACAAACATATCACACATCTTCGAAACAATTCATAAGCAGGTGTTTTTTTAAGGTGTTGTACTTATAACAACAACAACTTTACATATACTTCAGTTCAGAAGCTATTTGACCTCGATAATATAACAATATCGCAACACTGTCTACATTGTATCAATAAGAATACTAACCAGTGTACATTTTTGTACACGTACCTGTCCATAACAGGTACTTATAAAAGGCTACGGACATTTTAGAAAATTTCCACAAGTGCAAAAAATGTACAGCGTGTTTTCAATAGATTCATTAATTTACTACGCGAGCGTAACGAGCGTCTTCATTCTACTCTTAGGGCAGTCGTTCTGTTTGTTTTTTGTCTAGCGGTAGTGGTCAAACGAAAAGTCCGGTCAAGTTGAAATTTTGACCAACCACAAGCCTCGATGTGGATTGAACGCCATTAGATTTGTGGAAAAATCGGTCAAGAAGTTCCAAAGTTACGTTAAATTAAATAAAAGTTTTCTAAAACAAAGCTACGGCCAAATGTGAGATAGCGATTTTGTAGTAAATTTCCGTCCGGTTACGAAAATGTTAATTGTCCGATAAGTGTTAGGGATACAAATGCCATTTACACTGCTCTCAATAAGTCAAAGTAAACACATGCCAACGAGAACAAAACAAAGAACTTTTGGTTGGGTTTTTGGAAGGCTGTGCACTGATTGTTGCACATTCTTGAAATATGGCGGTAGTTTAGAATCTTTTGGAAGGAGGGGAAATGGGTGTAGACGCGCTTGCTTGTCATCGCGCCACACGGAGCGTTTTCCAATAAAATCTAAAAACACGTTAATTTTTTTATCAACACAGAACAAAACTTCACACTTATATTTCGAACTAGTTTATAAAATTTGTTGTATTCTTACATTTTAAACGAGTTCCGTGGTTTATTAGTCACACGTTTATTTCATTGTTGGTGTATCAAGGTTAACCAACGTACGCCACCCAAACTAATTCCAGTAATAAATATGTTATAATTTTTGTTCGCACAATCTGGAAATGAAATACAAAATGATGCCCCATAAGTAGTCAAGGAATAGAAAGTACCAATATGCATGTATGGATAAAGACAATACGCGTGCCGGAAACTGTCTACCCTGGCCGCCATAATATTTGTAAAAGTTCGGATTTAATATATTTCTTCGTTCAGTATGTTTGATTAAGTCAAATTAAACTTTACTCAAAATGGCTTATTTGCACCCACAATGAGTGTGAACTAATTTACTTTCGTACATCTATTGTAAAATGGCGTAGTAATGTTAACTAATAATATAACCGTTACTAGCGGACATAGCTGCACAATAGCTGCAATCACTGCATTTTCAGTCACTGATCACGTGACGAGCTATGACGTCATTCCCATCATGTCTAACATGGAACGGTTCGGGTCACATCATGTCAAGGCTGATAATCACGTGATCGGTGACAGTAAGATGGCCCCGAACTGTTCCACGTCCATGTTGACCTCACAGTCACAAACAATGACGTCATACTCTCGAAGATCGTAGGCCACGTCCTCGCACAACCTCTTGATACACGAACAATGACGTCATACTCTCGAAGATCGTAGGCCACATCCTCGCACAACCTCTTGATACACGAACAATGACGTCATACTCTCGAAGATCGTAGGCCACATCCTCGCACAACCTCTTGATACACGAACAATGACGTCATACTCTCGTAGATCGTAGGCCACGTCCTCGCACCACCTCTTGATACACAAACAATGTCGTCATACTCTCGAAGATCGTAGGCCACATCCTCGCACAACCTCTTGATACACGAACAATGACGTCATACTCTCGTAGATCGTAGGCCACGTCCTCGCACAACCTCTTGATACACGACCAATGTCGTCATACTCTCAAAGATCGTAGGCCACGTCCTCGCACAACCTCTCGATACACGAACAATGTCGTCATACTCTCGAAGATCGTATGGCACGTCATCGTACAACCTCTTGATACACGACCAATGTCGTCATACTCTCAAAGATCGTAGGCCACGTCCTCGCACAACCTCTTGATACACGAACAATGACGTCATATTCTCGAAGATCGTAGGCCACGTCCTCGCACAACCTCTTGATACACGAACAATGACGTCATATTCTCGAAGATCGTAGGCCACGTCCTCGCACAACCTCTTGATACACGACCAATGACGTCATACTCTCGAAGATCGTATGGCACGTCATCGTACAACCTCTTGATACACGACCAATGTCGTCATACTCTCGAAGATCGTATGGCACGTCCTCTTACAACTCTTGATAAGATACACGATTATTTTCGAGTCAATACCGCAGGCAAATTATACCCGCCAGAACTGAATTAATTTAAACGACCTTCAATAAAAGGATGATCGTCTAGTTATCGCATTTTAGACTACTTTACCTACTTCACAACAACAAAACTATCACCGAGCCAGATTGCTTATTGGAGTTGACCCTATATTTTGTTTGTTTTCATCTCCATCTCTCGAGAATGTTCCAGCTTCGTTTATCGCCAGTAATAATGCAAATGGGCTGCCATTGAAACGTCCATGGCGTCTTGGAGGCGTCAACACAGACCGGCGAGTGGCGCTTATGTTGGAGTGCGGGTGCGCGCGCACGAAGAAAGCTGGCTTACTGCGCTGGCTACCAGCGCTGGTTGCCAGTGACGTCATGAATGTTAGCATGCTTTCAAAGCAACTATGCACAATAGAAGCTGGTTCGACTTGCCAGCGTTCTGTTTTTAATCCTGTTTGCCCGCGCTGGTTTCCAGTAAGCGGGTAATCAGATTTTTTTGCGCGCACCCTTAGGGTTTTTGTTAACCTAAATTAATGTTTTTCATCGCTTTGGATGTACATTTAGACCTCTGCACAACACAAGATATGGAGTTTCTCTGAATCAAGGGAAAATGGGGTGATGATAGATTAATTGGTTGATTTCGGTCTTTATTATGGCAGATGCTTGCTACGATATCTCGAAGAGTGCGGACGCAAAGAAAGCAGGGTTCCTGCTTGCTGGTAGCCGGTGCGCGCAGACGGGTTTATTTCATTGAGGGAACTGGAACAAAATACGTTTAAAGCTCTATTAAAAACCTATACTAAACTTGCGATTTTTTGTGACTGTTAACACATGATTGATCGGATGGTAGACTGTATTCCGCAAATCGTTTTGTATTATTATATATTCAACGACCGTTGGAACGCATGCTATAGTGTAACGACTGTCTCATATCCCATCAGTTGGGAAGTATATAAAAACAAATAACAAAACTATCACCGAGCCAAATTTCTTATTTGAGTTATTATACCCTATTTGTTCAGTTTAATAGACGTTTGTTCCAGCCGCCCCGGTATCTGACATAGAAGACGCTACGGTATGATCTGGGTTCGATCCCCAGTGAGAGAACTTAAATTACATATTTCTGTATCTTCACTCACATATATATCTATATAGGTAGTTACGTATCGAAACCCAGTTGTAAATTCCACTTTTTAAGTCTTATGTGTTCACCACAATTGTCGTGTATTATACATCAATAATTCATGTAGCGTTTACGCGTACACGTACACGTACAAGAGTACACGTTTTAAGAAATCTAAGACAAGTTTTGCTGTATGTAATTTATTGTAAAAATTGTGTAGAGACGGAAAACATCCTGAGAATATGTTTCAATTCACTCGTTTCCAACATCCACTCGCACAGTCCACTTTTGATAAGAAACTCGATACCACAAAGAACGAAAGAAAACACCTAGGATAAAAGCAATTTCAAAATGAAATACATTCTTTGTAGAGTAAACCACTTGATCAACACTATAGTTTCCTTGTAAAACCGTTTACTCCGCCGTATTACAGTTTCAGATTGTATCACATATCAGAGGAAACGAAATACGGCTCCAGAGTAAAAGGGTTTCCATTTCTCAACGAGGAAGTTGAAACTCGAAGCTCAACTACACGACACGTTGACTGTCACAAACACAAACACGGCCATTGTAAGCTACTTTTTCAAACGATTGAATGTTTCGTGAAAATAAGGATTTGTTTGAAATAAGTTTGCAATAGGATAGGTGAACATAATTTTCATTCTTTAGTTCTTCTGCGAGCTTTACTAAATGCCAATAATTTCGAGACGATACAGAGATGATAAAGGGCCTCTAAAAGACCACACCTCTGGCGCTCCTTTTTCTACTGTGGCCAAAATAAGCAATGTATGTAATGTATCTTAATTATTCAATAAACATTCCATTCCATTCCATTCCATTCCATTCCATTCCATTCCATTCCATTCCATTCCATTCCATTCCATTCCATTCCATTCCATTCCATTCCATTCCATTCCATTCCATTCCATTCCATTCCATACCATTCCATTCCATTCCATTCCATTCCATTCCATTCCATTCCATTCCATTCCATTCCATTCCATTCCATAAATGAAGATGATGGACAACACAAAAAACATTCCATATGTGGGCTACGAAACTACGTCCCAACCTGCCATAAGCTCAGTGGACACTACGCGAAGACCTTGTCTACGTCCTAACCTGCCATAAGCTCAGCGGACACAACGCGAAGACCTTGTCTACGTCCTAACCTGCCATAAGCTTAGCGGACACAACGCGAAGACCTTGTCTACGTCCTAACCTGCCATAAGCTCAGCGGACACAACGCGAAGACCTTGTCTACGTCCTAACCTGCCATAAGCTCAGTGGACACAACGCGAAGACCGTGTCCTACGTCCTAACCTGCCATAAGCTCAGCGGACACAACGCGAAGACCTTGTCTACGTCCTAACCTGCCATAAGCTTGGCGGACACAACGCGAAGACCTTGTCTACGTCCTTACCTGCCATAAGCTTGGCGGACACTACGCGAAGACCTTGTCCTACGTCATAACCTGCCATAAGCTCAGCGGACACAACGCGAAGACCTTGTCTACGTCCTAACCTGCCATAAGCTTGGCGGACACAACGCGAAGACCTTGTCTACGTCCTTACCTGCCATAAGCTTGGCGGACACTACGCGAAGACCTTGTCTACGTCCTAACCTGCCATAAGCTTGGCGGACACTACGCGAAGACCTTGTCCTACGTCATAACCTGCCATAAGCTCAGCGGACACAACGCGAAGACCTTGTCTACGTCCTAACCTGCCATAAGCTTGGCGGACACTACGCGAAGACCTTGTCCTACGTCATAACCTGCCATAAGCTCAGCGGACACAACGCGAAGACCTTGTCTACGTCCTAACATGCCATAAGCTTAGCGGACACAACGCGAAGACCTTGTCTACGTCCTAACCTGCCATAAGCTCAGCGGACACAACGCGAAGACCTTGTCTACGTCCCACCTGCCATAAGCTTAGCGGACACAACGCGAAGACCTTGTCTACGTCCCACCTGCCATAAGCTCAGCGGACACAACGCGAAGACCTTGTCTACGTCCCACCTGCCATAAGCTTAGCGGACACAACGCGTAGACCTTGTCTACGTCCTAACCTGCCATAAGCTCAGCGGACACAACGCGAAGACCTTGTCTACGTCCTAACATGCCATAAGCTTAGCGGACACAACGCGAAGACCTTGTCTACGTCCTAACATGCCATAAGCTCAGCGGACACAACGCGAAGACCTTGTCTACGTCCTAACCTGCCATAAGCTTAGCGGACACAACGCGAAGACCTTGTCCTACGTCCTAACCTGCCATAACCTCAGCGGACACAACGCGAAGACCTTGTCCTACGTCCTAACCTGCCATAAGCTCAGCGGACACAACGCGAAGACCTTGTCCTACGTCCTAACCTGCCATAAGCTCAGCGGACACTACGCGAAGACCTTGTCCTACGTCCTAACCTGCCATAACCTCAGCGGACACTACGCGAAGACCTTGTCCTACGTCCTAACCTGCCATAAGCTCAGCGGACACAACGCGAAGACCTTGTCCTACGTCCTAACCTGCCATAACCTCAGCGGACACTACGCGAAGACCTTGTCCTACGTCCTAACCTGCCATAAACTCAGCGGACACAACGCGAAGACCTTGTCCTACGTCCTAACCTGCCATAAGCTCAGCGGACACTACGCGAAGACCTTGTCCTACGTCCTAACCTGCCATAACCTCAGCGGACACTACGCGAAGACCTTGTCCTACGTCCTTACCTGCCATAACCTCAGCGGACACAACGCGAAGACCTTGTCTACGTCCTAACCTGCCATAAGCTTAGCGGACACAACGCGAAGACCTTGTCCTACGTCCTAACCTGCCATAACCTCAGCGGACACTACGCGAAGACCTTGTCCTACGTCCTAACCTGCCATAAGCTCAGCGGACACAACGCGAAGACCTTGTCTACGTCCTTACCTGCCATAAGCTCAGCGGACACTACGCGAAGACCTTGTCCTACGTCCTAACCTGCCATAAGCTCAGCGGACACAACGCGAAGACCTTGTCTACGTCCTAACTTGCCATAAGCTCAGCGGACACTACGCGAAGACCTTGCCCTACGTCCTAACCTGCCATAAGCTCAGCGGACACAACACGAAGACCTTGTCTACGTCCTAACCTGCCATAAGCTCAGCGGACACTACGCGAAGACCTTATCTACGTTCTAACCTGCCATAAGCTCAGCGGACACTACGCTAAGACCTTGTCCTACGTCCTAACCTGCCATAAGCTCAGCGGACACAACGCGAAGACCTTGTCTACGTCCTAACCTGCCATAAGCTCAGCGGACACAACGCGAAGACCTTGTCCTACGTCCTAACCTGCCATGAGCTCAGCGGACACAACGCGAAGACCTTGTCTACGTCCTAACATGCCATAAGCTCAGCGGACACAACGCGAAGACCTTGTCTACGTCCTAACCTGCCATAAGCTCAGCGGACACAACGCGAAGACCTTGTCTACGTCCTAACCTGCCATAAGCTTAGCGGACACAACGCGAAGACCTTGTCCTACGTCCTAACCTGCCATAAGCTCAGTGGACACAACGCGAAGACCTTGTCTACGTCCTAACATGCCATAAGCTTAGCGGACACAACGCGAAGACCGTGTCCTACGTCCTAACATGCCATAAGCTTAGCGGACACAGCGCGAAGACCTTGTCTACGTCCTAACATGCCATAAGCTTAGCGGACACAACGCGAAGACCTTGTCCTACGTCCTAACCTGCCATAAGCTCAGTGGACACAACGCGAAGACCTTGTCTACGTCCTAACATGCCATAAGCTTAGCGGACACAACGCGAAGACCGTGTCCTACGTCCTAACATGCCATAAGCTCAGCGGACACAACGCGAAGACCTTGTCCTACTTCCTAACCTGCCATAAGCTTAGCGGACACAACGCGAAGACCTTTTCCTACGTCCTGGAAAACGGTCATATAATTATATAATATAATATTTAGAATGCGATTAATAGGACTTACATTGCAAAGTAAGAAATAAAAACGTGTCAAATATGTTCATCAATGAGATTACAATTTTGGAAGGAGAAAAAGAATGTGTAAAAAAAATAATGAATCGAATTATAACTTTAACTGCATAATAACTACAATTATAAATATAATTATAATAATGAATTATAATAACAAAGTCTAAAATATTGTTTTAGTTTAAGTTTTACAATTTGCTCTTTTAATCCCCTTTTCAATATCATTTTGCGATTGACATTACTAAAAACAAGTCAGGCGGTATAATGTTGGGAAGGTTCTTCCATGATCAATCATCATAATGTTATATAAACACATTTTTAATGCAGCGGTGATGTAGGTAAGTCAACATAGATCATATATGTTTTATATTAATGTGTTTGGACACCACAAATAACTTGCACTAGTAATAATAATAGCAGGTGTAGGTAATGCACTGGTAGTGAAGCAACAAAGGCAAAAATCTGGTTTATCCGCCACTATTGCAAGAGTTTTGTTTTTTGTGTTCACATATTCTAACAAATTTGCTGATTACGCACTTCTAAAGTCTACTACCGAAATCTGATGTAAATTAGCTTTAATTTGCATTTAAATTACGCATAATAAAAATAATTTTTTTTTTTTTTTATCGAAACTGATTGCCAAATAACAAAATGTTTACACCTTACTGCACGAGGAATTTACATTTACATCAAATGATTTTTTTGTTTATTTTGATTAAACTTATGTAAATTTGATTAAAATGTAATTTAATCGCAATTTAAAACCTTTTTTGATTATTTTCAAAATTCGTTTGATGTAAATATAAACTCCTCGTGCATTAAGGTGAAAACATTTTGTAATTTGGCAATCAGTTTCGATAAAAAAATTTAAAAAAAATTAATTATGCGTATAATTAAAATGCAAATCAAAGCAATTTTCCATCAGATTTCGGTGGTAGACTTTATATGTGCATAATAAGCACATTTTTTAGAATATGTGAACATAAAAACCAAAACTCTTGCAATTTGTGGGTATCAAAACCGTTCTTTGGTTCCACTATGGTGCTACGCTGTCGTAGTTGCAAATTGAGAACCGCACACGATTTAATGTGAGAGGTAGCGAGTTCGCAAATTGCTAAATCATCCTTCGATACAAACTTGTATATTATTACAGCAGTTGCATTAATAAAGCATGAATAATAGTACATATATGTATACAAATAATACATTATATATGAATCAAATCAAATACTTAATAAAATATACCTAGTTTTAACCCGCACGCACACGTCTTTTCATCCATCTATATCGTACTTGCTGTTATTTCAATATCCGTTGCTTTAATCAAGCAAAAGAACAAGACAATATCCATAAAAATAATATATAATGGTAAACAACTTAATACTCTACAGAATGTACCGATAGTTTTGAATCACATGCACACTTTTCCTCAATCTAGTTACTTTAATTCTTAAATAGACATGTGTTTAAGTTACGTAAGCAAATCGGTAAACACTACTCAACCGAGCATTAGAATTCAATTTCCGAGAAGCTGCGGGTCGTAGCTGTTCCCCGCTACCTGTGATTACAGCTGAGCAATTAGCATTCGTTAATTAATTCCGCTCGTGTTGCGCATAAGGTCTGTATAACGCTAGGGTGGTATTCTCTGTACCAACGGAACGCCCCTCTTACAAACATGTTGAAACTAATTACCGGTGACAATAAATCGATGTGGACGATGTAAAGCTACTTGCATGCTGGTGAAGGTCAAACTAGTGGCATACTTTCTTTCCTGCTGAACAGTAGAGGTAGTAATGGCTGACTCGCCTTTCAGATCAACTGCGTACTATAGTGTAAAAGACTTGCGATCCGTAGTTGAAGTGCTCATTAAGCGGCCATTTCAATTGCTTTCCAGTATAACTAAATATTGGCGACGCACAACATGAAGTGCTTCTTGGTAAAACTAAAGACTAAAGAAACATTATCTCGACTGCACACTAATCACACAACTTCATATGTTTATAACAGTAAGATCGGATATTCACAGTTTATAACAGTAAGAACGAAACACATGCGATTAGTTCTATTGAAACTAAAGACCAACGAAAAAACTATTTTTATTCATTCTTTGAGTAAAGATTTATTTAATCTCGTAATCACTTGTGATCTCATTATTCAGACTATTCCGTGGGACGAACTTCATGAGCTGCTATTTGTAATTGTAATGCATCATTATTGTTTATGTAAGATACAAGCGTGCATTTGTATTACTTTTTCTTATTCACTTTAGATGCACATTACATATTTGTATGCACACATCACTTTACTTTACATGCATTCGTTCCACTTCATTCACATTTACCCATCCTACACGGACGGTTCTGTCATTTACTCTACTCTTTTCTACTTGTTTTGCGTAAAATTCAATTTATTTCCATCATTCATAAAAAAAATGTATTCTTATACTTATAATTTAACTCCACACAACGTAATGTTGAAACAATAATATTTCAAAGTGTGTTCGCGTAAGTACGTGAACGACTCACTGCGCCGCTTAGGAGTTAGTTTGATTGATGATTGATTGATTAATGGGGCTTAACGTCTCATATTTATGCAACGATGGCTAATCGAGACGATATTTGATTTACTCGGCAGGTGGCCTTTGAGTTGTGTGTTGGAGCGCTTTGCGTTTTCTCGAGTATGATAATCTCACCGTGCGGGTGTGGCACTCATGTGTATCGCAATCGCAAGGAGCTGGTTTGATGGGGATGTATGAATTATCCAGCTCCAGGTTCGCTAGAGGTTTGCCGTGTGCGTGCATGCCAGTTGCCAGACGACCAGTAAGTTGCTATAGAGTTACTTTTTACGTTACGTCTTACGACTTCCGTATACCGTCCATGTCAATACTCCCAATATTATAACCATGCTATACGTTTAAGTTTGTTTCAGTATTACTTTGAAAACTCGCTATAAATAATGATTGAGAACGTGGTTAATTAGCAAGATATAGTTCCGTATGAACGTTTTTGGATGAAAACAATTTCAAGTATTCTCTTTGCTTATTTTGGAAACCAAAAATAATTTAAGATTTTTTTGTGAATGACACAAAAATAAAAACTGTTACAATTATTGTAGGCTACTTTAAACTTATAAATGTATAAATGCAGTTTTAGGATTAAGTTAGAAGATCATATCTGAATGGATCTGTAAAATGACATTGTAAATACAAATTTCGGGATGATGGAGGGCTCGATATTATCAAGATATCCGGATTTTCCCAGAGAAGGATTTAAAAAGTATTAGGTGTGTATATAATTAAACAATTAAATATATTATTAATATTGTCTTATTTTAACCAAATACAAACATTTTTAATATAATTTTTAACGTAATAAACCCATAAATGTCGATTTTGAGAAACTCTGGAAAGGGGGACACTCTATTACAGTCTCATCAGGGTTCGAGAAAACAAGCTTGAAAAGCTTGAGAATTTTCCAACACTATTTCATTAATGTGTAAAGCGTTCTCCAGATGGAACACACAGACATATATATATCACGCGGTATTAATATCACGACATCAAAGCTATACAATCGAACATGATCGAAGTGGTTGTCTCGATCAAAGGGAAGCGTATTTCAGATGTAATTATTTACGCCTTGCACTAATGTCAGGCGTTCCCTTCTCCTTCTTCTTCCCTATCGCCGATCCTCCTGCGATACGAGCAGTGGAGCAATGTTTGGGACTCCATTACGAGATACGTTGAGCCACGTCATCTAAAGACGAACTTTGTGCATGCATGGATTCTATTCAATGCAGACACAAACTCGGCAGGTGCCTTTGAGTTGTGTGTTGGAGCGCTTTGCGTTTTCTCGAGTATGATAATCTCACCGTGCGGGTGTGGCACTCATGTGTATCGCAATCGCAAGGAGCTGATTAATGTTACAGTGAACGTCGCCTTTTCTTGCACTGTGACCAACATGCAGGGCAAGTAACTAGGTAAACGATCCGCGTTGACAGATGAGCGATCTTGTGGAAATTAAAAAAATATTTGAATGATTTTTTTATTGAACTTCTAAAATTAAAAATACAGCTCACATGATTTTAATTGACATTCGGCATGTAACGACCGGAAAGGGTTTTAAAAGTTCTATAATAAGAACCATCTTATAAATGAACACATTAAAAATAAAATACCGTGTAAATAAACTTCTATTTCTTTTACAAAATGGCGGAGTACGTTACACCTTAATATATAAAGGCCCACTAAACCCAAACATACATATCGAGTCATTAGACACTGAAGCTTTTACGTAAGTCGAATGAAAAAGTCCCACCGCTCAGCGAGGCTTCGCTCGCCCTACAGCGCAGGTTTCGTTTTGTTTGTGACGTAGACCGATAGGGGTTCGATCGTGTGGCTGATATCCCCATTAAAATTGAACGCGAGAAACAACGTCTCACTTCCACGTCTCGTAACTTACTCAATTGTAGCCCGAGTTCCAAATGAGTGACATCGACGTAATACGTAAATCATTGTGATTATTGTGAGTGGTTGTTCTTGTCGATTCTGACATATGCAAGGGTTTTTTTGATGATGGAAACAAAACCTTGTAATCACCCGCCCGCTAAAATCATGCGTGCTTTCTCGCTACGCCCGGCTCATTACGACAAAACCGTTTCAAATAACACGTCGTAAGTAATTTGTTTGTGGGTACAGTTAAAATCTATTTCCATGGTACGAAAGATGACAGTTTGATACAGAAATTGATACCAATTCAATCGTCGTATTACAATTAATTCGGTCGTTTGAAGCCTTATGCGTGGACTCGGTATAGCGCATGCTATAAGCGGGCGGGCGATTACAAGGTTTTGTTTTCATCATCAAAAAAACCTGGCATATGTCATAATCGACAAGAACAACCACTCACAATAATCACAATGATTTACAGATTATGTCGATGTCACTCATTTGGAAATCGGGCTACAATTGAGAGAGTTACTAGACGTGGTAGTGAGACGTTGTTTCTCGTGTTCAATTTTAATGGGGATGTCAACCACACGATTGAACCCCTTATCGGTCTACGTCACAGACAAAAAGAAACCTGCGCTGTAGGGCGAACGAAGCCTATTGTAGCTGAGCGGTGGGACTTCTTCATTCGACTTACATAAAAGCGTCAGCGTCTAATGACTCGATATGTATGTTTGGGTTTAGTGGGCCTTTACATAAATTATTTCTCAATATGTTGATAGTTAAATCTTACGAATTTTTATTTAAATTAGTTAAAAAGTTTTAATTAAATAAATTAAAAGCTTTATGTCGATTTTTCAATGAATTACCGCATAATTTCATGAAACCGTACTCTACGGAATAGGTGCTTTTTCATAAACCTCTATACAAAGTTGCACAATGTGGATGAAGGATAGACCGACATTCGCTTATTCTTAAATAAAAAACGAACCGAACTCAAAACACAATAATGAATAAAGCATTTTAAAATGTCGACAGAATTCGTTTTTTAGCGGAACATATTATCAAACATAACACGCCATTGTTGCCATTATATTACAGCTATCGACATTCCAAATACCTTATACAGTACCCCTGATGCACCTCTATTGTCTGGAACAATACTGTTGCATTATAAAGGTATATTCGTTTATGATATTCGCAAAGCATATTATGTACATCTAACTTCATTGGTCCTCATATGTGAATCATACAAGTGGAACACTGTAACGAATACAATATAAATTGCCGTAAATATAATCTAAATATTTTTCTATAAAATAGTAGTGAAAGGTAGGCCTACACTAAAACGTTTGTCAAGAGTCGATCGGTACCGTTATTGTAGTTAAATGCGCTAATCCGGTAATCCACTAATTAACACTTTACCAGTATTGATGTATAAAGCACGTCTTTAGTGTAGTTTAGTATTATATAAGGATAATAATCAGTCTTGATGTATAAACTACGTATAGTTTAGCTTTTTTTATGGAACGTCCTAGCCATATGTTATTATGATAAAACCAGGATTCACCTTATACAACAGCTTAACTTCGTAAACGAGCTTTCAGGCTTGTTTGTGAAAGCGGAAACCATGACGTTCCTAATACGACTATTTCTTGTACCCCTGATGCACCTCTATTGTCTGAAACAAACTACTGTTGCATGCCCCGCTACAAGTCCACAATTACATAGCTTACAGGCGCATAATGAGATTATGAACAGTAGGTAGGTACAACACGGCGACATGCTCACTTACTAGTAATTACGAAGAGTTTAGTTTATGAACATCAAATAGGAGCATGAATTACCATGCTGTATAAATTATAACTAGTTTATATTGTTGGAATATGAAACATAAAAACATCATCTAGACTGTCCTTATTAGGAATGTTCTTATTTTCTTTAAACACCGAGTTCTGTGCCACAAATGTGGCGGAGTTCTTGGTACCATAGTTGTCTAGAATGGTGTTCCGGATAATTAGTAAATAAATGAACGAATGAATGAATGGTTGAATGTGAGCTAGTTCGTTATACAAAATATAATCCTTGATATGGCTACTCCAGTCATCGTATATTTGAATTAAGTTGATAAATTTAAGGTCCTATCCTAATACTGGAATCGAACCCTGGTCCTTCAGTTGATCAGCATTGATGATCA
Source organism: Isoperla grammatica (assembly GCA_945910005.1). Taxonomy (NCBI): domain Eukaryota; kingdom Metazoa; phylum Arthropoda; class Insecta; order Plecoptera; family Perlodidae; genus Isoperla; species Isoperla grammatica. Next base: position 69,631,637 of record OX246737.1, on the reverse strand, counting down.
GGTTGACGAACCGCAGACATTTCAAGCTCGTAGGGTTTAGCAGCGACGCGTGTTTAGCAGCGACGCGTGTTTAGCAGCGACGCGTGTTTAGCAGTTCCTTCATTGTTATTTTGACTGAGTGAGCGAGCGAAGAACACAAGATAAATATCACATTCCGAACTAAATGTGCTATTGCCTCACAATGTGTTGTTTGTTTTCTATAACAAACAAAATATATAAATGTATGTTCATAACCTATAATTTAAACAGGTCAACTTGACTGAAACAAGTTTGCAATGCGCATTCTTGAATTGTTGTTGATTGTTGTTTTTCTTAGCTTTGAGAACATTTCGCCACAAAGTTCGTAGATATGGCCGCGCTCGCTTATCAACGCGTCACGCAGAGCGTTTTTATCGTTTAATTACTATGATTTTACGCCAAAGTTTTCGATTTCCAACATAGGTTCAGAAAGCAGCAGTTAAATTGTTACAAATTTCTTAGGCACACATTTCTAGGAAATCCTTAAAGGCCCACTAAAACCTCACATTTCGTTTAAAACATGTGTAATTGTAAGCCAAATCTGTAACGGCGAGTGCATGAGTAAAGTTGCCTAGTGTATCCAAGCTCTTGAAATCCTAGAAAAACTGTTTCGCCCCAGGTGTTGTGACGTCTACAAAACGCAGCGCTGCTCGCTGCATATGGAGCATCTTCTGTGTTTCGAGGCCCGCGCAAATATATCTCGTCGTCCAGATCCATCTACTTGAGCACAAATTAAACATACCACTGAATTCGTCTTACTTCGGTTAACACGATGAATGTTTAAACATCCTTCTACCATTTATGCAACTTATTCTATAAAATGTTAAACATGAAGCAATTACCACATAATTTAGATGGAAACACAACCAATTTCAAGCAAATGTAATGAGGGAGAGGAGCTAGCTATAAAACTCAGAATCCCAACCAGTCTATCATGTTAACTGATATGTTAAGATATTACAAGCAGAAAACCAGCAAGAAATTGATGACATTTAGCCGATTATCGTATGTATATAATAATGCGTGTTGTCCGTTCACTGCCGGGGAGCACAACTCGGTGAGCGCGGGCAAAGCCGCCGATAGCCTGTCAAGCTTTTAATAGCTTGGCTGAAAACATCGACGCAATTGTAAATCGTACAAAATAAAATGTTTCAATTATAAACTATTAGTTGTATGTCTCAATCTATTGCTGTCAATACTTTAATTAAAAAAAGAAAATAAAACACGCATTTATAATAACATAGAATAACTGAACAAACTGTATTTTGAATTTTAAATACAAAATAATACTACAGTTATTCAAAAAAAAGAAACAAAAAAGCTTAAACCTGATATTATTAATATAAGTATTGTCGTTATCAACATTTGTATTTTAGATTCCAGCAATTTTTAGTCACAGAACTTCCATTCATGCCAATAATAAAATAAAGTCGATATATTAATAATAATATAATATAATAATAAAAGTAATAATACCACCATTAATAACATTAATTGTAGTTTTGACGTGTTCTTTAGGCCTATTTAATATATTTCTTTCAATTATTATTATTATTATTATTTCCAGGCCCGACTGGCAGAAATCCCACGTAGTTTCCTGATTCCTCGGGAAATTGGTTGAGTTTGAGAGCACTCATTGAGATACGACACACTGACTCCACTATACATGTACAACGCAAGAGAAATCAATACAATGTTTTTATAGTCGATAGTAAAAACTAGTAGTTGGACTGATCTCGATCTACGCAGCTCACTGGATATATTCGCGGCCGTATCAGGCAATAGGCCGCAACACGCGTTGTTATACACACATACGATAATCTGCTAAATTTCCATCAATTTTTTGCTGGTTTTCTGCTTATATCTGAACATTTTTGGCTACTTCCTCATTACATTAGCTTGAAATTGGTTGTGTTTTCATCTAAATTATGTGGTAATTGCTTCATGTTTAACATTTATAGAATAACTATGGATATTCTTTCAAGAACACTTCTTGTCGTAGTTGTTATGATGTTGTTATAACAACTACGACAAGAAGTGTTCTTGAAAGAATATCCATAGATATCTCATCGATCAAGCTTACGTCACGCTACGCATTAAAAAATATATATGTGTGGCTGGTCAACTCAAGTGCAACCATAGCGTTGCAGTGTTGTTCCACCGCCACATACTATCTTAATGCATTACATCCAGTCATTGAATTACCGGTCCCGGTGGTCTAGGGGTTATGGCGCCCACCCGGCAAGTGGGAGACCTGGGTTCGATTCCCAGTCGGGGTTGGTTTTTAATTTCTGCATTTATAGAATAAGTTGCATAAATGGTAGAAGGTTGTTTAAACATTCATCGTGTAGACCGAAGTAAGACGAATTCAGTGTTATGTTTGATTTGAGCTCAAGTGAATTAGATGGACCTGGACGACGAGATATATTTGCGCGGGCCTCGAAACACAGAAGATGTTCCATATGCAGCGAGCAGCGTGGCGTTTTGTAGACGTCACAACGCCTGGGGCGAAACTTTTTTCTTGGATTTCAAGTTTGAATACACTAGGCAACTTCACACATGCACTTACCGTTACAAATTAGGCTTACAATTACATGTTTTAAACGAAATGTGAGGATTTGGTGGGCCTTTAAATTTACAACATTTTTATTTACACGTAGTGAAAGGTACTGCAACATATACTTATTGGAAACTAACAACTTAAAGTATGTTTACCTTGCAGTGTTAAAAGTGGCCGTTGAGTGTAGAGAACGGAACAGCAGAGTACTACTCGTACACCGTTGGGGCTCGGCCTGAGCAGCAATTCAATGTAATTCTATTTAAAACACGTGCGCATAAATTTGATTATTTCACAGCTGAGAGTGCGTTTTATGCCCTACGTGACTAATGAAAATAATTGTAGGCCTCCATGAAAAATCATAGGATCAACGATAATCTTTAAATATGCTATTTATTTACTTCAATTTGAACAATCTGCATCACTAGCCACAAAAGCGACTTCATTTAGTATGGATGAATGCTATATAGTTTGGACTTAGCGAAGGTCTACCACCTTTGAGCTGAACAGATTTATGTACGAATATTTCGACAGAGTCTGGGTGGGGGTTGAAGTGGCTTTACTATGACAACATAAAATCATGCGGGGGGTTTCAACCATTCGGTTGCAACTTTAATTAATTTGACTTATATATTGATGTTACGTAACTTACGTTATAGTATATAGTTTATTTATTATTTATTTATTTAGTTTTATATATTTATTTTATAGCTATGTTTAGTTATAGTTATAGTCATAGTTGTAAAGTTATATTTATATTTATAGTTATGTATTTATAGTTATATATATGAAATGATTTATGGTGGTAAATGAGGTAAAAAATAGAACATAAAATTGTTACACGAAAGCTATTTCGAATATGAAATCGGATTTCTTTTGACGTTTTTTTTTTTTTTTTTTTTTTTTACGTGAGAACAGTCAAAGTCTGAATTGAAAACATCATAATCATAACGTATTGTTATAATCATAGACATCGGTCAGATCGGAAGTTTCAGAAAAGCATGATGGCTAACATCTTGTTTATATTCGAATTCGAAACTAAATATTTGCATTTTATTTGCCCCGCAAAAGTACGGTATTATGTAAAACGTTCAAAAAGTGTAAAGTTGAATATTTTCTATAATTAAGCAGTAACGTAACTAATTGACTCTGTAGTGCCAGAGGGAATCCGAGGTCTTTGTCAAGCTGCATGAGTTGGTTATTGTGTGAAACCTGTTTAATTAAGTGCATCGTGATGAATAGTACATACATACATAGTAAATATTGATAGCTTGAATTCGTAAAACACGACACAGAAAACAGTGCCTTCGAAATAGTGCAAGTTTTTAATGTGAAAAATATATTATTCAGAACTCAACTGCTACAATATATTGTAAGTAGCCTATAGAGCACACTTAAAATACTGACAATATGCCTTACCATCTAGAAAGTATTTTTGTTTTACGAAACATTTTAAAAACTAATTAACATATTTACTTACTACAATAAGTAGGCTGGACATATTTTATTTCGAATTCCGAGTCACAATAATAATTGTTACTTGCTCTGTTATTGTGAGTTCATACGGGCTAAAACGTTCGACCCGTATTTTTGTAACTCAAGTTTTAAACAAACAAACACATGAAGCTAATATAAGCGTTGCAATAAAGGGCAGCTAAGAACATGTATTTACTCTCAATTACAGTTCTACACTAATTCTTCATCATATATGGTTCTCTTTTATTAATTCGTCAATAAGATTAATAAAAAAAAAGTAGGGTGTATATGAACTTGCTAAAGCAATATACCTCTATATTGTTTGTATTAACGATTTATAAAATAACTTCGGGAATTGCGAACGTCATGAAGATACAAAACACAATAGTTCCCTTGACTAGCAAAACTTTGTTCATCTTCTCCACTTTTACGACCCTCAGTTTGCATACCCACTTGCACCTGTCCTTAAAGTGAAGACAGGTTAACAGATACGTTTACGGGGACTGAAAATACAATCAAATTACTTTGAAAATGATACACATTCATTTCATGTGTTGACATTATATCGACGAATGCACAGATTTGCCTGAATGTTACCAAGCAACACCCATTTTTCCTCTATGTCGGCATACATAATGACCCTCGCTTGATGAAATGAGTACGCCAGCCACTTATCAAAAATGTTTCTAAAGTCCTAGTGTGAACAAAATTTCTTGTAGGCTTTATCTTGAGTTTCTAAATTTAATTTAAATTCACTAGCATGCTTGTAGCATGTTCGAAGCAACTTATAGGTTTAAAAGGCATGCTCTTAAGTCAGGTGATGGACTAAAAAATCACCAATGACTCATAAGTGCATGAAATTTAGTTATGTGTAAAATAAAATTGATATAGGTTGCTTCAATGCAAGAAAAAAAATAGTGAACATGTAGCTATTCTATAAGATTAACTTCGTAAGCTCTGTTGCATTTTTCTTCAAAAGTGTAGTACAGCTGTATCGGTTCCGAGGTCGCTAACGCCTGCCTGATAGACAGAGCACTCATTGTGTAATACGAGTCTAGCCAGTGCTCCGCGAAACACTCGGCGACTGCGGACAGTACCGCTCAAAACAGATTGCAACTTTTCTTCACATCAAGTCACAAGAAAATTAATTTCAGGGCATTTTGTAGAAGTACACGTTCGTAATAAGAAGCATGTTATCGGTAGGGAAACGATGCACATTAAACCTCCGGATCGATTTTTGATAAGTGCTTTATTTTAGCGGTGGTTTTACTATCTCGAGGCAACATTTTTTTCATATGGGAATTACCATGAGAAGAGTTGCTAGGTGCTACTTGGTAGCAACAAGCCAAAAAATCGCGTTTTCTTTAATTTTTTAACCGCCTGCTTTTAAAGTATGGTATCTTTTAGTCATGTTTTCCATATTTGAGGGTGGACATATACAAATGATAGTTTTTTAGTTTTTCATCTGACTAACCCTTTAAGAATATCATTGACTTACATATTTATATTTTCCATGCTAAAACTTATTTAGCAAACATCGTGTTTATCGTTGTTCATAACGGAAAATACCATATGAACTGAATTTATTTTTAGATTTTCATAACTTTTATGACTTGCTTTTCATAAAACAGCTTTTCATTTTAAAAAAGCGAAGCTCTTTCCGCTGAAAGAAGTACCATAAATTCAAAGAGCATCTCGGCAACTCTTTCGTATGTATTACACTCGCACGACGTCTGACGTCTCATTTCATGCGTCTTGCTTTCAGTACGTACAGCATGAGAGCTTAGGGAATTATCTCTTTCATCATTTCCTGTTCCAGTCTGTCTCTCTTTGCTCTGGACACATTCACTGTGACAACTAACGCGCTGTTGTAGGTTGTGTACGATATCGCGCTTCCCGTGTTAGCATGCTGACAGAACTGTTGCCAACTGTCATGCCATCGTCAACTTAAAGTGATTCTAGCCCCCCCCCCACCCCCCCCCCCCCCCCCACCTCCTGAAAAAACACTTTCTCTAGAAACTACTTGCACATAACGCAATTTCGAACGACCTCCACAGTCCACGCGCTAAGTTTTCGTGCCAGTCGAGTGGGACGTGCTGAGGGAGTAGGTATAAGCGGCCGCTCTGCTCAATTGGTGTTATGTTTCCCTCCAATACTTGAGATTGCATCAGAAAATTCGCTTACTCACTACTATTGAGCAGTGTAGGACACAAGGAAACAATAAAATATTTTTCTTTGTGAAAATTACCTGTCTAGAACCGTAAAGTAATAAGTCTGGACTGCGCTTTACATCCGTGAACGTATAACACCAAAACTCGAACAGTTTTTGAACTAGGCATGAGATTGAAAGCATGTTTGGAAGATAGGGGTCGAGCGCATGATATATCAGTGGCGTATACACGGGGGGCCCCCCCCCCCCTTTTGCAAAGGAAACATGGAAAATGAACGTTTACATCTCAATAGAGAGTATTTCAATAGACAGTTAGATGTTATACTTTATAATTATTGTATATTGTTGTAATTAAAAGCAAAAGCAATACGAAAAATATGCAAACTATTGATTGAGGTTCCTTTTATTAGCGGTGCTAAGGAAAGAATTTTTTCGGGGGGCAAGCCCCCCGGAACCCCAATTATGTTTCGGCTCCACTCTCTATAATATGGGTTGAAAACCCCCCCTTTCCCAATTCCTGGATACGCCACTGTGATATATACTTGATTTCGTTTACGTGACTCTTTTCATAAATAAATTATGGAATTGTAAAAACAGCATATAATCAAGGGCCTTTTCACCGGGACACGAAAAAATTGATTACAAATAACTGGGCCCATAATTGTGTTTTAAAATTGTATATCATCTTTTTTGAGATAAGATCTAAGATAACAACCTATAGTATACTACATTTTCGTGAACTTGTGAATTGTGAATTTTTGAAATGATCATTGTTTATAATTTCTTTTTTCGTGACAAGGCTGTCTACACTTCCAAACCAAAAGTTATATGCCAGTCTACCGGATTTGTTGCTATCCAATAACAGGATGCATGCACAAGTTATAGGCCAGTCTACCGGATGTGTTGCTATCCTATAACAGGATGCATGCACCCGTGAGGGAACCATTGCCGAAGTTGTTGTACGACGACTATACGAGCAAAAGAAAGGTTTGAATACAGAAGATTGGACATTTTAACTTTATTGATAGTTTGGTGGGGATTATGAGTCAATGACGTCAGATGTGTCTTGGTATTGGGGAATGATTGGCCTTCTCGGGGATTTCATTACTAAACTTGGACGAAGAGACATCAACCGGGAGGAGAACTGAGCGTGATCGCGCTGAAGAGAGAACACGACGATGGAAGTAGACGAGAAGACTCAAGACCGAGGGCCGGGGCTCGAACTTGGAACGAGCGGACCAGTGGATTTATCGAATTGCAGTTTAATAGGGGAAGGATGACTAAATAAGGAATGTCAAATATGGTCAGATAAGTAAGTCGAACCAACACACGCTCGCGCACATGCAACACTTCATTGAATTACCGATTAGAGTAGTTTGTCTGTTTGAGAATAGACTATTCAATTGTGTTTACCCAGAATGATCCATGTCCCTACAAACAAATCTATCTTGATCCAGATTGGGGAAGACTGGGCCTCATAGTTTAACATCAGCTACGTTCCCCAGCCAAAATCAAGGCAATATAACAGCCGCTAATACCATAGTTAACTCCTTTCTTCACAATATAATAGTGACACATCTGGAAAGAACGGATAAACCCAACTTGAAGCATATAAAGTAAAGTATGAGAGTCGTGTGTGCGGTGTTAGCCACGTGTTTATTCTAGTGGTACATGACACACAATACTCCAGAACAATAGTTCATATTATTTCAATAAGGTCACATAAAGGAACTCATTATTGTGACAATGTCGAACTTGTGTTCGTAGAACACGGTAATGTAATGATAACAAAGGAATAGCATCGATAAAAACTATGCCATAGGCAAAACAGGGAGAATAGTTCATTGTTCACTAATGCAGTTTGATGGAAATATAATGATATTGTTACAGATGTTCCATATAGATTGCTCAGTGGTAACACGCGATTCTCTAATTTAAGTCTACGGTTCTATTCCGGCTACCGGCAATCCTGATGGAAGGTTAGTTCACAGAAATGATGCGGTTGCGTTATTCTATCTCAACAATCTAACAATCCTAGTCTCTTAGTAGAAGAGGGGCCCATCATATAGAACTGGATGCGTACATCACATCAGGAATGTTGGGGTTGCGTTATTCTATCTCAACAATCTAACTATCCTAGTCTCTTAGTAGAAGAGGGGCCCATCGGATAGAACTGGATGCGTACATCACATCAGGAATGTTGGGGTTGCGTTATTCTATCTCAACAATCTAACTATCCTAGTCTCTTAGTAGAAGAGAGGCCCATCATATAGAACTGGATGCGTACATCACATCAGGAATGTTGGGGTTGCGTTATTCTATCTCAACAATCTAACTATCCTAGTCTCTTAGTAGAAGAGGGGCCCATCAGATAGAACTGGATGCGTACATCACAGCAGGAATGTTGGGGTTGCGTTATTCTATCTCAACAATCTAACTATCCTAGTCTCTTAGTAGAAGAGAGGCCCATCATATAGAACTGGATGCGTACATCACATCAGGAATGTTGGGGTTGCGTTATTCTATCTCAACAATCTAACTATCCTAGTCTCTTAGTAGAAGAGGGGCCCATCGGATAGAACTGGATGCGTACATCACAGCAGGAATGTTGGGGTTGCGTTATTCTATCTCAACAATCTAACTATCCTATTCTCTTAGTAGAAGAGGGGCCCATCGGATAGAACTGGAGGCGTACATCACAGCAGGAATATTGGGGTTGCGTTATTCTATCTCAACAATCTAACTATCCTAGTATCTTAGTAGAAGAGGGGCCCATCAGATAGAACTGGATGCGTACATCACAGCAGGAATGTTGGGGTTGCGTTATTCTATCTCAACAATCTAACTATCCTAGTCTCTAAGTAGAAAAGGGGCCCATCGGATAGAACTGGATGCGTACATCACAGCAGGAATGTTGCGGTTGCGTTATTCTATCTCAACAATCTAACTATCCTAGTCTCTTAGTAGAAATGGGGCCCATCGGATAGAACTGGATGCGAACATCACAGCAGGAATGTTGCGGTTGCGTTATTCTATCTCAACAATCTAACTATCCTAGTCTCTTAGTAGAAGAGGGGCCCATCGGATAGACATTGATGCGTACATCACAGCAGGAATGTTGGGGTTGCGTTATTCTATCTCAATAATCTAACTATCCTAGTCTCTTAGTAGAAGAGGGGCCCATCGGATAGAACTGGAGGCGTACATCACAGCAGGAATGTTGGGGTTGCGTTATTCTATCTCAACAATCTAACTATCCTAGTCTCTTAGTAGAAGAGGGGCCCATCGGATAGAACTGGATGCGTACATCACAGCAGGAATGTTGGGGTTGCGTTATTCTATCTCAACAATCTAACTATCCTAGTCTCTTAGTAGAAAAGGGGCCCATCGGATAGAACTGGATGCGTACATCACAGCAGGAATGTTGGGGTTGCGTTATTCTATGTCAACAATCTAACTATCCTAGTCTCTTAGTAGAAGAGGGGCCCATCGGATAGAACTGGAGGCGTACATCACAACAGGAATGTTGGGGTTGCGTTATTCTATCTCAACAATCTAACTATCCTAGTCTCTTAGTAGAAGAGGGGCCCATCGGATAGAACTGGATGCGTACATCACAGCAGGAATGTTGGGGTTGCGTTATTCTATCTCAACAATCTAACTATCCTAGTCTCTTAGTAGAAGAGGGGCCCATCATATAGAACTGGAGGCGTACATCACAGCAGGAATGTTGGGGTTGCGTTATTCTATCTAAACAATCTAACTATCCTAGTCTCTTAGTAGAAGAGGGGCCCATCAGATAGAACTGGATGCGTACATCACAGCAGGAATGTTGGGGTTGCGTTATTCTATCTCAACAATCTAACTATCCTAGTCTCTTAGTAGAAGAGGGGCCCATCGGATAGAACTGGATGCGTACATCACAGCAGGAATGTTGGGGTTGCTAATTCTATCTTAACAATCTAACTATCCTAGTCTCTTAGTAGAAGAGCGGCCCATCGGATAGAACTGGAGGCGTACATCACAGCAGGAATGTTGGGGTTGCGTTGTTCTATCTCAACAATCTAACTATCCTAGTCTCTTAGTAGAAGAGGGGCCCATCAGATAGAACTGGAGGCGTACATCACAGCAGGAATGTTGGGGTTGCGTTATTCTATCTCAATAATCTAACTATCCCAGTCTCTTAGTAGAAGAGGGGCCCATCGGATAGAACTGGAGGCGTACATCACAGCAGGAATGTTGGGGTTGCGTTATTCTATCTCAATAATCTAACTATCCCAGTCTCTTAGTAGAAGAGGGGCCCATCGGATAGAACTGGATGCGTACATCACAGCAGGAATGTTGGGGTTGCGTTATTCTATCTCAACAATCTAACTATCCTAGTCTCTTAGTAGAAGAGGGGCCCATCGGATAGAACTGGATGCGTACATCACAGCAGGAATGTTGGGGTTGCGTTATTCTATCTCAACAATCTTACTATCCTAGTCTCTTAATAGAAGAGGGGCCCATCGGATAGAACTGGATGCGTACATCACAGCAGGAATGCTAGGGTTGTGTTATTCTATCTCAACAATCTAACTATTCTAGTCTCTTAGTAGAAGAGGGGCCTATCGGATAGAACTGGATGCGTACATCACAGCAGGTATGTTGGGGTTGTGTTATTCTATCTCAACAATCTTACTATCCTAGTCTCTTAGTAGAAGAGGGGCCCATCGGATAGAACTGGAGGCGTACATCACAGCAGGAATGCTGGGGTTGTGTTATTCTACCTCAACAATCTAACTATCCTAGTCTCTTAGTAGAAGAGGGGCCCATCGGATAGAACTGGATGCGTACATCACAGCAGGAATGTTGGGGTTGCGTTATTCTATCTCAACAATCTTACTATCTTAGTCTCTTAATAGAAGAGGGGCCCATCGGATAGAACTGGAGGCGTACATCACAGCAGGAATGTTGCGGTTGCGTTATTCTATCTCAACAATCTAACTATCCTAGTCTCTTAGTAGAAGAGAAGCCCATCGGATAGAACTGGATGCGTACATCACAGCAGGAATGTTGCGGTTGCGTTATTCTATCTCAACAATCTAACTATCCTAGTCTCTTAGTAGAAGAGGGGCCCATCGGATAGAACTGGATGCGTACATCACAGCAGGAATGTTGGGGTTGCGTTATTCTATCTCAACAATCTAACTATCCTAGTCTATTAGTAGAAGAGGGGCCCATCATATAGAACTGGATGCGTACATCACAGCAGGAATGTTGGGGTTGCGTTATTCTATCTCAACAATCTAACTATCCTAGTCTCTTAGTAGTAGAGGGGCCCATCGGATAGAACTGGATGCGTACATCACAGCAGGAATGTTAGGGTTGCGTTATTCTATCTCAACAATCTAACTATCCTAGTCTCTTAGTAGAAGAGGGGCCCATCATATAGAACTGGAGGCGTACATCACAGCAGGAATGTTGGGGTTGCGTTATTCTATCTCAACAATCTAACTATCCTAGTCTCTTAGTAGAAGAGGGGCCCATCGGATAGAACTGGAGGCGTACATCACAGCAGGAATGTTGGGGTTGCATTATTCTATCTCAACAATCTTACTATCCTAGTCCCTTAGTAGAAGAGGGGCCCATCGGATAGAACTGGATGCGTACATCACAGCAGGAATGTTGGGGTTGCGTTATTCTATCTCAACAATCTTACTATCCTAGTCTCTTAGTAGAAGAGGGGCCCATCGGATAGAACTGGATGCGTACATCACAGCAGGAATGTTGGGGTTGCGTTATTCTATCTCAACAATGGAACTATCCTTGTCTCTTAGTAGAAGAGGGGCCCATCGGATAGAACTGGAGGCGTACATCACAGCAGGAATGTTGGGGTTGCGTTATTCTAACTCAACAATCTAACTATCCTAGTCTCTTAGTAGAAGAGGGGCCGATCGGATAGAACTGGATGCGTACATCACAGCAGGAATGTTGGGGTTGCGTTATTCTTTCTCAACAATCTAACTATCCTAGTCTCTTAGTAGAAGAGGGGCCCATCGGATAGAACTGGATGCGTGCATCACAACAGGAATGTTGGGGTTGCGTTATTCTAACTCAACAATCTAACTTTCCTAGTCTCTTAGTAGAAGAGGGGCCGATCGGATAGAACTGGATGCGTACATCACAGCAGGAATGTTGGGGTTGCGTTATTCTTTCTCAACAATCTAACTATCCTAGTCTCTTAGTAGAAGAGGGGCCCATCGGATAGAACTGGATGCGTACATCACAGCAGGAATGTTGGCGTTGCGTTATTCTATCTCAACAATCTAACTATCCTAGTCTCTTAGTAGAAGAGGGGCCCATCGGATAGAACTGGATGCGTACATCACAGCAGGAATGTTGGCGTTGCGTTATTCTATCTCAACAATCTAACTATTCTAGTCTCTTAGTAGAAGAGGGGCCCATCAGATAGAACTGGATGCGTACATCACAGCAGGAATGTTGGGGTTGCGTTATTCTATCTCAACAATCTAACTATCCTAGTCTCTTAGTAGAAGAGAGGCCCATCATATAGAACTGGATGCGTACATCACATCAGGAATGTTGGGGTTGCGTTATTCTATCTCAACAATCTAACTATCCTAGTCTCTTAGTAGAAGAGGGGCCCATCGGATAGAACTGGATGCGTACATCACAGCAGGAATGTTGGGGTTGCGTTATTCTATCTCAACAATCTAACTATCCTATTCTCTTAGTAGAAGAGGGGCCCATCGGATAGAACTGGAGGCGTACATCACAGCAGGAATATTGGGGTTGCGTTATTCTATCTCAACAATCTAACTATCCTAGTATCTTAGTAGAAGAGGGGCCCATCAGATAGAACTGGATGCGTACATCACAGCAGGAATGTTGGGGTTGCGTTATTCTATCTCAACAATCTAACTATCCTAGTCTCTAAGTAGAAAAGGGGCCCATCGGATAGAACTGGATGCGTACATCACAGCAGGAATGTTGCGGTTGCGTTATTCTATCTCAACAATCTAACTATCCTAGTCTCTTAGTAGAAATGGGGCCCATCGGATAGAACTGGATGCGAACATCACAGCAGGAATGTTGCGGTTGCGTTATTCTATCTCAACAATCTAACTATCCTAGTCTCTTAGTAGAAGAGGGACCCATCGGATAGACATTGATGCGTACATCACAGCAGGAATGTTGGGGTTGCGTTATTCTATCTCAATAATCTAACTATCCTAGTCTCTTAGTAGAAGAGGGGCCCATCGGATAGAACTGGAGGCGTACATCACAGCAGGAATGTTGGGGTTGCGTTATTCTATCTCAACAATCTAACTATCCTAGTCTCTTAGTAGAAGAGGGGCCCATCGGATAGAACTGGATGCGTACATCACAGCAGGAATGTTGGGGTTGCGTTATTCTATCTCAACAATCTAACTATCCTAGTCTCTTAGTAGAAAAGGGGCCCATCGGATAGAACTGGATGCGTACATCACAGCAGGAATGTTGGGGTTGCGTTATTCTATGTCAACAATCTAACTATCCTAGTCTCTTAGTAGAAGAGGGGCCCATCGGATAGAACTGGAGGCGTACATCACAACAGGAATGTTGGGGTTGCGTTATTCTATCTCAACAATCTAACTATCCTAGTCTCTTAGTAGAAGAGGGGCCCATCGGATAGAACTGGATGCGTACATCACAGCAGGAATGTTGGGGTTGCGTTATTCTATCTCAACAATCTAACTATCCTAGTCTCTTAGTAGAAGAGGGGCCCATCATATAGAACTGGAGGCGTACATCACAGCAGGAATGTTGGGGTTGCGTTATTCTATCTAAACAATCTAACTATCCTAGTCTCTTAGTAGAAGAGGGGCCCATCAGATAGAACTGGATGCGTACATCACAGCAGGAATGTTGGGGTTGCGTTATTCTATCTCAACAATCTAACTATCCTAGTCTCTTAGTAGAAGAGGGGCCCATCGGATAGAACTGGATGCGTACATCACAGCAGGAATGTTGGGGTTGCTAATTCTATCTTAACAATCTAACTATCCTAGTCTCTTAGTAGAAGAGCGGCCCATCGGATAGAACTGGAGGCGTACATCACAGCAGGAATGTTGGGGTTGCGTTGTTCTATCTCAACAATCTAACTATCCTAGTCTCTTAGTAGAAGAGGGGCCCATCAGATAGAACTGGAGGCGTACATCACAGCAGGAATGTTGGGGTTGCGTTATTCTATCTCAATAATCTAACTATCCCAGTCTCTTAGTAGAAGAGGGGCCCATCGGATAGAACTGGAGGCGTACATCACAGCAGGAATGTTGGGGTTGCGTTATTCTATCTCAATAATCTAACTATCCTAGTCTCTTAGTAGAAGAGGGGCCCATCGGATAGAACTGGAGGCGTACATCACAGATGGAATGTTGCGGTTGCGTTATTCTATCTCAATAATCTAACTATCCCAGTCTCTTAGTAGAAGAGGGGCCCATCGGATAGAACTGGAGGCGTACATCACAGCAGGAATGTTGGGGTTGCGTTATTCTATCTCAATAATCTAACTATCCCAGTCTCTTAGTAGAAGAGGGGCCCATCGGATAGAACTGGATGCGTACATCACAGCAGGAATGTTGGGGTTGCGTTATTCTATCTCAACAATCTAACTATCCTAGTCTCTTAGTAGAAGAGGGGCCCATCGGATAGAACTGGATGCGTACATCACAGCAGGAATGTTGGGGTTGCGTTATTCTATCTCAACAATCTTACTATCCTAGTCTCTTAATAGAAGAGGGGCCCATCGGATAGAACTGGATGCGTACATCACAGCAGGAATGCTAGGGTTGTGTTATTCTATCTCAACAATCTAACTATTCTAGTCTCTTAGTAGAAGAGGGGCCTATCGGATAGAACTGGATGCGTACATCACAGCAGGTATGTTGGGGTTGTGTTATTCTATCTCAACAATCTTACTATCCTAGTCTCTTAGTAGAAGAGGGGCCCATCGGATAGAACTGGATGCGTACATCACAGCAGGAATGTTAGGGTTGCGTTATTCTATCTCAACAATCTAACTATCCTAGTCTATTAGTAGAAGAGGGGCCCATCGGATAGAACTGGATGCGTAAATCACAGCAGGAATGTTGGGGTTGCGTTATTCTATCTTAACAATCTAACTATCCTAGTCTCTTAGTAGAGGAGGGGCCCATCGGATAGAACTGGATGCGTACATCACAGCAGGAATGTTGGGGTTGCGTTATTCTATCTCAACAATCTAACTATCCTAGTCTCTTAGTAGAGGAGGGGCCCATCGGATAGAACTGGATGCGTACATCACAGCAGGAATGTTGGGGTTGCGTTATTCTATCTCAACAATCTAACTATCCTAGTCAATTAGTAGAAGAGGGGCCCATCGGATAGAACTGGAGGCGTACATCACAGCTGTAATGTTGGGGTTGCGTTATTCTATCTCAACAATCTAACTATCCTTGTCTCTTAGTAGAAGAGGGGCCCATCGGATAGAACAGGATGCGTACATCACAGCAGGAATGTTGGGGTTGCGTTATTCTATCTAAACAATCTAACTATCCTAGTCTCTTAGTAGAAGAGTGGCCCATCGGATAGAACTGGAGGCGTACATCACAGCAGGAATGTTGCGGTTGCATTATTCTATCCCAACAATCTAACTATCCTAGGCTCTTAGTAGAAGAGGGGCCCATCGGATAGAACTGGATGCGTACATCACAGCAGGAATGATAGGGTTGCGTTATTCTATCTCAACAATCTAACTATCCTAGTCTCTTAGTAGAAGAGGGGCCCATCGGATAGAACTGGATGCGCACATCACAGCAGGAATGATAGGGTTGCGTTATTCTATCTCAACAATCTAACTATCCTAGTCTCTTAGTAGAAGAGGGGCCCATCGGATAGAACTGGATGCGCACATCACAGCAGGAATGATAGGGTTGCGTTATTCTATCTCAACAATCTAACTATCCTAGTCTCTTAGTAGAAGAGGGGCCCATCGGATAGAACTGGATGCGCACATCACAGCAGGAATGATAGGGTTGCGTTATTCTATCTCAACAATCTAACTATCCTAGTCTCTTAGTAGAAGAGGGGCCCATCGGATAGAACTGGATGCGCACATCACAGCAGGAATGATAGGGTTGCATTATTCTATCCCAACAATCTAACTATCCTAGTCTCTTAGTAGAAGAGGGGCCCATCGGATAGAACTGGATGCGCACATCACAGCAGGAATGATAGGGTTGCGTTATTCTATCTCAACAATCTAACTATCCTAGTCTCTTAGTAGAAGAGGGGCCCATCGGATAGAACTGGATGTGTACATCACAGCAGGAATGTTGCGGTTGCGTTATTCTATCTCAACAATCTAACTATCCTAGTCTCTTAGTAGAAGAGGGGCCCATCGGATAGAACTGGATGTGTACATCACAGCAGGAATGTTGCGGTTGCGTTATTCTATCTCAACAATCTAACTATCCTAGTCTCTTAGTTGAAGAGGGGCCCATCGGATAGAACTGGATGCGTACATCACAGCAGGAATGTTGGGGTTGCGTTATTCTATCTCAACAATCTAACTATCCTAGTCTCTTAGTTGAAGAGGGGCCCATCGGATAGAACTGGATGCGTATTGCGTACATCACAGCAGGAATGTTGCGGTGGCGTTATTCTATCTCAACAATCTAACTATCCTAGTCTCTTAGTAGAAGAGGGGCCCATCGGATAGAACTGGATGCGTACATCACAACAGGAATGTATACTTACTAGGAAAACCCTCTGTTTGACGCGTTGATAATCGAGCGCGTCCATATCTACGAATGTTCTGGCGAAAAGATCTCAAAGCTAATAAAAACCACAATTAACAACATTTCAAGAATGCACATTACAAAAAAATTTATAATTTATTATAGCTATTGTACTTCCTGATATTGTTGAATGCAGTGCAATGTGCGTTGCTAAGAATTTTCGTTGTCATTCTGTCTAGTTTTTTCTTCGCGGTCCGCCACCGTTACAAATACCTTGACCGTTACTTACAGTTATTGACAGCATTTGAAATGTAATTTCTGTCTCTAATACGAAACAAATCGCGTTTACCTTAGTATATTCGTAACTGGACAAAAATTTACTATAAGATAGCCACCTCACATTATGCTGTTACTGTGTTTCAGAGATATATTTTCGAGTAACTTTTGTGTAATTTCCCAATATTTATAAGATCGCCATAAAATGAACATATTCGTAACCGGAAAAAGCTTTAGAAAAATATGGCTATCTCACATTTGGCCGCCATTTTGTTTCAGAAAACCATTTTGCAGTAACTATGGTATAACATTGTATTTTTTCGAACGATTTTGCCTAAAAGCTATACACCTTCAATCCACATTGAGGCTTGTGGATGGTACAAATTTCAAGTTGATCGGACTTTCCGTTCAACCGCTATCGACAGACATAAAAAATTAAAAAAAATAAATAAATAAAATATAAAAAAAAAAAACAGAACGAAGTGCCATAAGAGTGTAGTGAGACGCTCGCTTAATAATGTCTGTGTAAGTATTTTAACTAGTTGAGCTTCATTTACATTTTTATTCTTCATGAGTATAATCAGATACTCTGATGCGAAAATGGTGTTCATAAAACGTGTAAATATAGCAACCAATTCATATAAATTTTTTCTTACAAAAATTAAATATCTTTAATGTTTTCAGATGAAATGGAAAGTATGATTATAATATAATATTATTTATTAATATCATATCTTTTATTATTTATATTTTACTGTAATGGTTATATTGGACTAATAGGTTTATTTTTCATATTACATGGACACAAATACAAAAGGATAGTAGTAGGCTCTATTTTAACATAGCACACTAACAACACAGAAACCTAATATTAAAATGAAATCACAGTAAGGAAAAATGATGCTCCACTTAATACGCTCCTTTGAATATATGTATCATTCATAGAATAGAAAATATAAATTTACTTAATACAGATAAACACATGTTCACATGATGTAGGCTAGTCAGTATAAAGAAGTAGAATACCTTACAAAAACCATATGTGTAACACATCGAATTGTTTTGTTTATATTACTTCTCAGCTTACAAAGTGTGAAGATTTACATTTAATGTCTACTGCATCATGTTTACATACGTAAATGTGTCCATATATTGAAAAATCATTAACACTAGAATATCACAAATATCCTAGTTTTATTTAAATTAACACGTGCGTGTTTTTTTTTAATTAACATGGAGAATTATGGATACCAATTTGCTCAAATACGTTAGCTAGCATAACGTGTAAACCGACTCGTAAAGTATGCATGTAAAAAGGTTGAAAATTAAACTTCCTACTTTTAAATGTTTATTAATTTTCATTTCCTGGATTTCGTTGGATGCTTTAGATAAACAAACCACACTTTCCAGACAATGTTATAGGCTTATGAGTATATCTTCCATAGAATAATCACTTTCACTACCCAACTTAGAATATCTTAAAAGTACTTCTTGATGGTGTAAACTAATATATTTTGCGCTCATATACCAGATATAAAAACCATTGTGATTACTGACTGAAGAGGTTTTCAAGGTTCTTCACTTCGTCCGTCGAAACTGCAAATAATAATTATAAAAACACATTTCAGCTTGTGGGCCGAAACACATCGAGGTCTGGTCTTTTCTGTTAGTAGTCCAGCATCAAATGGAATCCTGTGCAATTTCGAGGAAAGAGTAAAGCACCATATACCAATGTGTTCATGAGGTCTCACAGTATTTAGCGCACATTGGTGCCAGAGCGATATCCGCGACTGGGGGCGGGGGCGGTGCCCCCAATTTTGACTACGCATTGCATTGAATATCGCTCAATTACGGCCAAACGGTTGGTCTGACAACGAAAATTATAATTATAAAATATATTTGTGTGTAATTAATAAATATTTCCTTGTCTCAATTATTCATGTACGGTACATAGTGCGAAAGTTATCGTCAATTAAGTATAACATTAATATATTCTCAATATATAAAACCATGGGACAACTTTATATTATCAAAACATTACAAACACACTCATACACGTATAGAAATGTCAGAGTGTTGCCATATTCGTGATTTTTTTTTTCATAATTTTATCTTTAAGCGATTGGGTTTAGTGAAGTATTAAAGACAAGAATGCCTGGGGCTTTTGTGCGCCCGCTAAACACAAGTGTAATGCATAGAAGCATTGGCAATCATAATATTGTACTATTTCGAAAGAAAAGTACACTTATATCTTCGTTTTAGCTTGTAAAATAATAATTTGGATGGTGCCAAGCTCCAAAATTATGCGGTTACAAGTTATACATAAAAAACAAAATGGCCGACTCTCATGAGGTTTTTCCTATTTATCTTCACAATCGTGCATTTTTTGGCAAAACTTAATATGACAAAAATTGTTTCTAGTAAAATTCTACACACATACGATACTTGGATATTTTCATAGGAAGTACAACTTATGTACAAATTTAATTTTTGTATGTGTGCATCTGAACTCAAATGTACAAGACTTGGCTCCCGTTCGCTTCTTGATGAAGCAACTGTGTCCTTAGGGAGTGGTCTCATCTCTTCTTTAAGGCTTATTAAATAATAATTTTGATGGTGCCAAGCTCCAATGATAGGCGTTTACGACTTGCATGTGAAAAACAAAATGGCTGCCACTTCAGGTGGTTTTGGCCATTTATCTTCATAACCGTACTATTTACGACAAAATCTAACATGACAAAAAATATACCTTGTAAAACTCTACATACAATTCATATTCAGGTATTTTCATATGATTCACCATTTACCTACAAATTTAGATTTGTGTATGTTAATCTGTACTCAAATGTACAAGCATTGGCTCCCCTGGGCTACTTGATAAAGCAAGTATGCACTGTGGGAGTGGGCTCAATCTCTTTCTTTCAACTTATAGAATAATAATTTCGATGGTGCCAAACTCAAGTATTAGGCGTTCAAGAGAAACACGTAAAAAAAAAAAACATTTTAGTACTAATTAACATGGAGACATTTTAATTTTTATGGTTATAGTAAGTCCTATAAACATATGTATAAATATCATATGTGTGTACAATTTCACAAGAAATAATTTTTGTCATATAAGATTTTGTCATAAAACGTACGGTTATGACGGTAAATTGGAAAAACTACCTATAGTGGTGGCCATTTTGTATTTTACGTGTAACTCGATAATGCCCCATATTGAAGGTAGGCACCATCACAATTATTACTTTATAAGCTATAAAGAAGAGATTGAGCCCACTCCTATACTTGCTCCATCAAACAACCGACGGATGTACATCTGAATACACCCTATTGGCGGGCATTTTGTTTTTTGCGTGTTTCTCTTGAAGGCCTAATACTTGAGTTTGGCACCATCGAAATTATTATTCTATAAGTTGAAAGGAAGAGATTGAGCATACTCCCATAGTCCATACTTGCTTCATCAAGTAGCCCAGTAGCCAACGCTTGTACATTTGAGTACAGATTAACATACACTAATCTAAATTTGAAGGTAAATGGTAAATCATATGAAAATACCTGAATATGAATTGTATGTAGAGTTTTACTAGGAATATTTTGTGTCATGTTAGATTTTTCGTAAATAGTACGGTTATGAAGATAAATTGCCAAAACCACCTGAAGTGGCAGCCATTTTGTTTTTCACATGCAACTCGTAAACGCCTATCATTGGAGCTTGGCACCATCAAAATTATTATTTAATAAGCTTAAAAGAAGAGATGAGACTACTCCCTTAGGTCACAGTTGCTTCATCAAGAAGCGAACGGGAGCCAAGTCTTGTACATTTGAGTTCAGATGCACACATACAAAAATTAAATTTGTACGTAAGTAGTACTTCCTATGAAAATATCCAAGTATCGTATGTGTGTAGAATTTTACTACAAACAATTTTTGTCATATTAAGTTTTGCCAAAAAATGCACGATTGTGAAGATAAATGGGAAAAACCTCATGAGAGTCGGCCATTTTGTTTTTTATGTATAACTTGTAAACGCCTAATTTTGGAGCTTGGCACCATCCAAATTATTATTTTACAAGCTAAAACGAAGATATAAGTGTACTTTTCTTTCGAAATAGTACAATATTATGATTGCCAATGCTTCTATGCATTACACTTGTGTTTAGCGGGCGCACAAAAGCCCCACGCATTCTTGTCTTTAATACTTCACTAAACCGAATCGCTTAAAGATAAAATTATGAAAAAAAATCACCAATATGGCAACACTCTTAAATTTCTATAAGTGTATGAATGTGTTTGTAATGTTTTCATAATATATAGTTGTCCCATGGTTTTATATATTGAGAATATATTAATGTTATACTTAATTGACGATAACTTTCGCACTATCTACCGTACATGAATAATTGAGACAAGGAAATATTTATCAATTACACACAAATATATTTTATAACCATAATTGTCGTTGTCAGACCAACCGTTTGGCCGTAATTGAGCGATATTCAATGCAAAGTGTAGTCAAAATTGGGGGCACCGCCCCCGTTCCCAGTCGCGGATATCGCTCTGGCACCAAAGTGCGCTAAATACTGTAAAACCTTATAAACACATTGGTATATGGTGCTATACTCTTTCCTCGAAATTGCACAGGACTATGATTTTCGACACTTTGATGCTGGACTATAGCACGCATTGTTCACTTTGTTCAGGCTAAAACATGGTCTTTGAATAGGGCAGGTACTTGCTCGCGCCACAAGGGTCGACGGACGACTAAATCACTCCGAAGAATCTTTGATAGGAATTTCCCCTCCTTTGTCTTAGAAACCGGGTGACAATAGTAACCAATGGGAAACATACTTGAAATAATTTAGGGCAAGCCCATTTGAGGGTTATTTTACCCACCCATTTCTCGCCGAAACTTGAAATCGCTAGAATCGGAGAGTATTTCTTAGCGTTAAGCCCAATATACCTATCTGAGTAAAATAGTTACGTAATGAGCTCTTAAACCAAACCGAAATCCGTTTATATGATGCCATGATGCGTAACATAATAAAATGTGGAGGTGCCGGGTTAATACACGATATTGTGCACGATACATATTATTCTACCATTTATCTACAAACTATTAAAATTTCTTTTCCTTTTGGCCACTGTAGACAACAATAATCATACTCTTACATGTAATATTAATGTAAGTTTTGCCTTGCGTATATATCCACTTGGCGGCGAACCGGCGAAATGTATCAATCAGCAATCTAATTTCTGAATGTAAAACATTATAAGCTCACATATAGTTCAAATAAAAGACTTTGAAGTTGTGCAGAAAACCTCCTTTTTTATAAATTTTAAGCTACTTAAACCATCAAAACTAGAAATCAATAAAAAGAAACTAACGCCTCTAACTTTTTGTGTTGTATACTCAGGGTCAAAAGATGTATAACGTCCGTGAAATACCTAAGCTTTACATAAAGCAATTAATTTTAAAGTACAGCAAACATAAGACCCACAAAAATAACTAATAAGAGACTCTCGATTTAAGTTGTTCGTTTTTCATGGTATTTTTTAAACATAAACGTCAAGTCAATTCATTCTTCAATTTGGTTATTAGTGTTTTCATCTCAAATTTCCACGTTATAGTATACACTAATAACTAAGAAAATATTATTTACACTGTTGCTTCTGTAATGTTTTTTTTCGTTTATTCTCTTTTCAAATTAATTATTATTTACATATTTATATCCTAATAAGTAGGCGTGTCGGGCATTAAAGTGACAACGAGCTTAATAAGCTATTAAGCTGTTATTGATAAATGTTTATTACTACAAAGCACCGTTTAAATATCAAAAAGTCCGCGCCAAGCTCAAATATTCTACTCACCGCTAAAGTTGAACACGATTTAACAAGCACCAATAGTGCCAGTTTTCACTCCCTGGACGCATTGTGCCTCTCCATTTCACATGAGCCACTTACTTACCCTTCGGCCTGGGGTGATTTTGAAGGCTTTGGGTGATTCCCGACGCAGATGTTTCGACTTTTCTACCCTTGGATGCATCTCTACACACCATTCGGCCACGCACTACGACAAGATGGACTTCCTTGGAGGAAATAACATTCCGACGACTTTCTAAAGATGTCTAGACGTTCCACAACATTAGCTGATCCGTAGGCTGTGCTGCATGCGCTCAGCCAGCGTTGTTTCGAAGTTCATTTCAAGTTTGTTGTCTCAATTAACTATTATTCAGTTAAGATCTTGAAAACGAATATGTGAAACGATATTTACATTCCGAACTGTTTTACACATTATGTAAGTTCGGGCTTTGTCCTTTGAATCAAACATGAACGACAATATTTCAGTTCAGCTGAAGCTTCTCAGAAATATTTGGGACAGGCTGTGCAAAATATAACTTCTACATCTGGATGAGATAACTTTTACTCTATTTTTTAACTCTTCACATAGCTTAAAATTCTAAATAATATGTTGCTCAACTTCAAGCACAATAAAGTAGTATGTATTCAAGTAGAAGACGTATTAGGCCCTGTGTAAATGTAAACATAACATTTATTTTTTGCTATCTTTAGAAGCACGTAGAATTGATTGAATATTTTCCCAAACATATCATAACGATTAATGTATAAATGATACTGCAAAACTTGATTGGTCTCAACGCGTAAAACGCCATCAAAGTTTAAAATTTTGTTATTTATAATAAGCAATAATGTCACTTTCTATGAGTTTTTAACGATTGACAATCATAAAAACATTTTGTTAAAATAAGTATGAAAATTATCCTAAAGTAATCCGTATTTTTATGATCAATTTAGAATTAAACAAAATTACAAAAAAATGCGCCAAGCGCACAGTGCGCAAAATCACCAATCAACTAAATGCTAGTTCGTGCGCTCCTTTATTTCCAAACACGAAACAGGCCTACTCGCTACTCATCTGATGGAAGCATTGCCATAATAAAATTCACTCGTAGGAAAAACGACAGACACACATAACTGATAAAACAATGTTTGATGTACACATCATTGTTCATATATATGCCAAAACTTCTAATCAGTACAGTATCTCTTACGGTTTAGTGTAGTTTTAAGTGATTACAGATAAAACATGGGGTGGCTACGTGATGTAACCACCAAACAAGATAGGGTGATACATCAAACAAATTGCAGTTGTATCATTAAAAGAATGATAGCGAACGAGTTTCATTTAATGGTTTTGTGTTTGAGCCAAATGAAGTGAGCACTTTTGGGTTCAAGCCAAAATTGTTATCTGGCCATATCCATTCTGGGGATCGTTTTTAAAGAAAGTTTTGCCAATAATGACTTTTCCATTATATTTGTGCTGATTATGAAAGAATTATACTTATAATACTTATGTAAAACTTATTATACTTGGGCATTACTTCTTGGCTTAGGAATACGTAAACGTTGACTTTGGAGCCGTCCTAGAGACGAAGCACTCAATAAATTCAAAGTGGTTCTGAATCGGCCTTGTTGATTCTGGCATTTGTCCGCAGGTGTTCGCACTGTCCAATCACTGATTCATATGTTTCGTATTTAAAATATCGATCTTTGATTGGTTATCGCTCACTCGTCGACGGTGTTCGAAGCCTACAGGGTGGATTTAGTCCCTTTAAATTAAAGTCCCCCACTGCAAATCAGTTTAGTTACTGAGTGAGTAGACTCTAAATGTGAATTTATTTATTTTATTTATTTAAAAATTCATTTATATACACACACACACATACACACACACACACACACACACACACACACACACACACACACACACACACACACACACACACACACACACACACACACACACACACACACACACACACACACACACACACACACACACACACACACACACACACACACACACACAAACAAACACACACACACACACACACACACACACACACACACACACACACACACACACACACACACACACACACACACACACACACACACACACACACACACACACACACACACACACACACACACACACACACACACACACACACACACACACACACACACACACACACACACACACACACACACACACACACACACACACACACACACACACACACACACACACACACACACACACACACACACACACACACACACACACACACACACACACACACACACACACACACACACACAAACACAAACACACACACACACACACACACACACACACACACACACACACACACACACACACACACACACACACACACACACACACACACACACACACACACACACACACACATACACACACACACACATTTACGTGATATATATATATGTGTGTGTTATCCATTTTCTGGGCTTCGTCACACGAGCCTTACCACACCTCACCCGACATTTCGAGGGAATAACATCCCCCATTAACTAGGGTCATCACGACGCGTTGTTCTTCGTTCGGCAATCCCTGCACGACAGCCTGGTTAACATATATATTTGGTTAAGTATATTGGATAAGTATACAAACAACAGGCAAGGAAATACGACTTACAATAAATATTGTTTAAAAGTAATTCACTTCGCTGCATTCCACGTTATGTGGGTGTATTTGTTGCATTAAATTCCATCATAGATCTATGTAGTCCATTAAATGAGAATTTAAAGACATATTTAAATATAGCTATACATGAATGTAATTGATTTTTGTAAGCGCTAAAATCCAATCGAAACTCACATACAGTAAGAGAATAATTAATTAATAATAACAATGATGGCATTATAAGAATTACAATACGGATAACAGAAATTTTAGTTCGTTTGTGAAATACTTTCAATCGAATTCATATTTTAATATTAATGTGCTGTTTCAAAAAATAAAAACAAAATAGAACGTGTTTCCAACTGGACAGCTCCCGAATATTTCATTTACTATAGTGTTGATGACACTATTTAGAATTTACGCGTTAAGTTTATAATTTTGTAAATTATGCTAATCGAAGCGATAAGAAGTAATTATGAAGAAGGGTAACATTCACATGACTTCCATGCTGTACCCCTTGGTTTACTATACTAACGCTAAATCGTCGTTGGCTTACAACGCTGACACTCACTAAGAGTAATGGAAAACCTCCAAATAAAATAAATCTGCAACTTATTTATCACAACTGGACTTGTATTCACATTGCCAAAGGAATGAGTTTCAAGGAATAATGTATAAAGTGATGTGAAAATAAATTGGAAAAAGCAATTTGTTGCTAAACGGCCCACGTCAGTACTCAGTCTATTCTTTCCCCCCGAGACTGTAAAACACAACGCTATCTAGATCCAACGTCTGAGGTTATAGTATACTCTGTTCTCTCGTTGCGGGATCGTTACTTCTAGAAAGAAACTATACTTGATTGCACATCGTGTAGAGGGGTAAACAGACATACATGAGCGTGGTTTTAATGTGCGGGAGTTACCGGGTATGTTAAGATGATCCGTGCGACGCTTGATAAATAACCAGTGCGCGTACTTCGGTCGTTACTCGGTCCAAGTGAACGAGTATGTGTGAAGCGATTATATAGAGCT
>OX246737.1:69569813-69599813 GCA_945910005.1 Isoperla grammatica | reverse complement strand
CCGGCAAGCCGTTTGACCTGAGCGCGAAAAACAAACATTAAAACTAGATATGTTACACTAATTAATTTTTTGTAGGTTGGAATCTTGACGGATTTTTCTGGTTATGTTAACAGCATCTAGTTTAGTGGTCACGAGTGTTGACTGAATATGTCCATCAAATCCGTCAAGCCGTTTGAACTGTGCGCGACGAACAAAATTCGGCACGGTAGCAAACAAAAATATTTTTTAACGAATTGGCGGTTAAAGTTATAACCTTAAAACTTTTATCACGTCTCGACATTGTTCGTTTGAACATAAATATACAAAAGTATTTTAATCCTTCTATGTTTTAATAAAAAAGTTAAAACTCGATATTATGTTTCACTCATTAATTGTTTGTAGTTTGGCATCTTGACGGATTTTTATGGTTATGTTAACGGCATCGAGTTTAGTGGTCACGAGTGTTGACTGAAAATTTCAACCAAATCCGTCAAGCCATTTGAACTCTACGCGACGAGCAACATTTTGTACACGCAAAGCGCAAATCGAGTTGGAATGAGAGATTTCCTCCACTTCGCCAATAAGCTCATCTAATAAAATTGAATTAAATGTATTGAAGGTTATTTGAGATTATTGAATAACTGAGATCATAAGAGGGAATATTTATTTTTACGTTTTTTTAAATCTTTTTGCCTTATTATTAAATAATCATTAAATTGGGAGAAACGTTTTGTTTCAGTTAGTGTAAAACCTATCTTTCTTTTTTGTATTAATAATAACCATTGTGGTAGACCACTGAAATTGAGAGCGATGCAAACAATAGGGCCAGTAACGTTTCTAATTATTGGCCATTCCAGCCCGCTATCAAATATGCACACTGTTTAATCATTATTAGCTGTTGATATATGACGCAATGTGACCACACTAACATCCCCCCACCCCGCCGAGCTGAGGTATCAGCAGGCAGCCGAGTTACTGGGCAGTCGACTTACAGACACTGTGGGAGCAAGTTCGTGTCGCTCGCTCCTCTAGCGTCAACTAATTACGTACTTTTTCGCTCTCTGACATTTTGATGAGTAACAGTGCAGGAGGCTTCTAGTCAATTTTCAATTATACGTAAAGGATGCCTTATACTGACTAAGAATTTTAAGGCATGGGTCTCGGTTCTTTCCGCATACATAGAGTAGAATACTTACTGCTCTTCCCGTTTGATAGGGTAGACTCATCTAAAAAATTGACGATATCATTCTAATATCAATTCACATGTCAAACAAATGTAAAACTGTTAATAAAATGCTATCTCTAAAAAGTATGACATTGACCCCAACATGTTGCTATCAATTTATTTATTTTACTGTCTTATATATTGATATTATCTAGATGGCAATGTTGTTATACATTAAAAATGCAGTAGAGTAGAACCATCAATGATGATAGTACGCACAAATATTTGAGACAAGATAAAAGCCAGAAAGAATCTTGTGTTTTAAACCCGGCACCTCCACCAACTACCTTGAAACAATTAGTTGCACAGTTCTACCATGGTTTCAAATGTCCTGGGTATATATAATTAACTTGTATTCTATTCATCGAAATTACTTAATTTTAAGAACTTTTGTTTTGATGTTTAACTAACTGATTTAAATTAAGACTTCATTATGTATAACATCATTAAAATGTTCCTTTATTAAAAATGCATCCATATCAATAGCTTCAAGTTAATCGTTCTCTAACGTATACTAATGAAATGTCCTTATGATTTTTAAACGGTGATTTAGTCGGATTTTAGAGCTGAATGCGGACAGATTGTCCACGAGGGGAATGGCCACCGAAATGTCTGTCCCGGGCAACATATGAGGCATTGTGGTTGTGCATCGCTTTCCTGGCCCACAGCCAACAAAGATTACGCCGACCAACCGAGTCAGAGGCTGCTTTATAAGTAATGATGGCGCTCAGACGATTGCACGAGCATGGAAACATGGATTCAAGTATACAAGTAAGACACCTGCAGTACCGTCTGATTAACTGAACGTCGATGTATTTTTCAAGGAAGGTCTTAAAGGTTTTAGTCAGTGGCAATATGGTTCAAGGGGAGGAGATACGGGCGTGATCGATTTATCACTGGATTACCGATAAAGTACTGGCACTCTCTATATACCCTTCCTGCATAACAAATTTACGTTTTTATCAAATGCTTTCTACTTTGTTTTCATAAAATTCTCGTTCAACGCATCTACGGAGAGGAAAAACCAGGATTGAAAAATAAAGTTAAAAATCGTTGAGAGCGCTTAAGTTAGGTCATGCTACTATGAAAAACTGTCTCCAACACATTAAGATAGAAGAGACGTGTGCGGATTTTGAACAAGGTATAATTTGTCTTGCTTCGATTACAAACTGACACGTTGAGCTTCTAGAGACACTCAAGAATATTATAAAGTCTAGTGACTCTACGAACATCATTAGTGTAGTTGTTGGCGATTATTACAAGTGTGATTTTATGAATGTTTTTTATGTATGGATCGATGTATGTGTTGTATCAAATCCTATTCTAAATATATAACGAGGAGCAGAATTTTGAATTTTCGAACGGCTCAAAGTTCAATTCCGCCGAACTGCAAAGGTTTCATAGTTTTAGTATTCTTCTGGCATAATTTTCCTATAAAACGAATGTTCTGGTTATCTTCTCTTCAATTGCTTACTCACGCATTAATTGTTATTTGAAACCGATATGTTCAGATTATGTTGTTTCTAAAAAAACTATCGTCGAGGCTTCTGTTGTATAACATTATCTATATAATAATAAGAATGATAAAAATTGATTTTATTACAATTACTGATATAACAAATTACTCAGAATATATAAACCATTTTTAGAGTGCTTTTTACAGAGCAATCCTGTAAAAATATAAAATATATTTACCTCTACATGTATAGTCAGATCTTATGCTCTTTGAAGTAATGCCACGTTTTTCTCACAATGATGATGTATGGCCTTTGAAAACTAATTTGAACGTATGGTTGTATTGTAAGAAATCATAAATATAAAGTAATTTAAACTAGACCCCAGTAAATAATTATAAATAATTGTTGTCATTGAGGCTTTAATTTGATGGCAATTCATAATAATTATTTGTGATAAATGCCAACGCACTACCATCTTCAATAATGTTCATTTATTACAGTTTATGTAGATAACAATATGTATGATATAATGAAATGAAATATAATTGCTTATTCTCTATCCTTTTGATTTTGTATGCAATAAATGATCACAAGCAGCCTTACGCAGAGCTAAAATTCAAATGAAATATATCGATTTTAGTTGTTTTGAAAGCCTGCAAACTACGGAGGTAGAAGAGTAACAGTGACTCGGCGAGAAAGTTGGAAGTGATCTGTTTCCACGTCAACAGCTGCGAGTGAGGCGGCTCTGTCAAGAGTCATAAAACCGCTTCCCGATAGAGCGCGTCGTATCGAGAGCGAGATTAAGGTGCTCACTGCTAGATAGCGTGTCGAGCGCCTGTATCGTTTCGGTCCTCCGAGACGAGTGCGTTTTACAACTTGCGTGCCACAGAGCTCGCCCTTTACCAACCGAAGGTTGTAAAGATACACGCGGTAGAACACAGTATTTACGTCAAAGTTTTCCGTTAGGTGTTGAAAGTTCAAGTGTAAAAGAAGCGAAAAGGCAAAAATGTCTTTGGAAAATACAAAAGATCTAACAGAACGTCATTCTATTCCTTGACGTGACCAGACTATAAACACATAATGAGCAAACAGCGAGATCTATAACTTATTTGATTGAAAATGCCAACAAGGTTGTCGAAACGGCAGTTTTAAAGATGTCTCCACAACTCTATGAAACAGCAATGTGACGTGAAACACCTTTTTTGATAATCGAGCCACAAAAATGTAATAAGGTTATCATTCTTGTACAAGTGGTATTATTCTACGTCTTCCACAGATTATAACCAATGCGCAAGTGATTAATGTCCCATTTTATTAAATAATGTTATTAAACCGATTTTCCTGAGATCCGAAAACCCGAGAGTGTCACTATGAGGATACGTCATAAGTGTTTAAAATGAGTTAAATTTTTCCGTCTTTGAAGCTAATATCATGATCAACAAGATAATGACTACTCTATAGACGTTTACTAAATAATAATTTTGTAGGACTATTCATTGGCTTCGGGTTCGTTACAAGTGTATTGAAGAATCCGTCACACGATATACAAAACTGTGACACGAGTCATAAGGTAAACCATGTGAGCATTAAAACAATGCTTATGTATACTTGTGACATGACCAGTCCTTTGTATCGTAGTTCAGATTAAATCACTTTGGCCAGTTATGTAGAAGTGCGACTCCTTCACAGATTTTATGTCCCATTGTCAATTGAATATAATTCCGACAGTATTCACATTGTTTAATGTTTATGACATTAAAACTACTGCAACATTTCATTAAAAATGTATGTTACTTTGAGGGTCGTATATTCGTGGGTTGATCATTCTTGACATTGAATTTAGTATTTTTCCATTATTGTTAACAATTTATACGTTTCATGTATTCCAGTTCATCATTCAATTTCCTCTCTATGAGAAAAAATACCATATGAATTAAAGAAACATGAACAAGTTATAGTGGTAACGCCGTAGCGGCAATCTTATAGTGTCCTGTTGTGAGGCGGTTTTGAGCGGTGCAAACAACGCTGTGCATCAAATAAGTGAAACCACATCTTCGGAACTAAACTATGTTTTTTGTGCAAGACATCGATATTTTAACGTACCCGAGCATGGCAATTGAAATAGAGAATATTGTTTCGGTTTCTCGTTGAACAAGTTATAAAGAACGATGGTCCGTTGAGACTCTAACCCCAACTAGATTGTGTGGGCGTGGCGCAGCGCTGTTGTCGCTTGGAAAGATCAGGTCTGCCAACACAAGACAAATACGACATTCGAATATTGGTTGTTTCGTCTTTTCAGTGGAGTTACACTTGCCCGATGTGTTGCCAACCATGTTGGTGGTTTCCCTTGGCCTTAAGACTGGTCAATGATGGATGATATGAACATGAACCTTCTTATATACGTATGAAGATTGGTTAATGGTTACGGCCAATTATTACTCTGTCCTAACCAAACAGTCCGCGAAAGTGAATGAACCGCGTCCGCTATAGTCGGCTATGCTCGGCTATGGCTATTGGAAATGGTTCCCCATCATTTGGGTTTTCACTCTTAGAGGCAGTGGTGAAGGTACCGATAGTACGCACGTGGTAGAGGTGGTGGTGGGAGACGTCTTGGGAAGAAAGCTTCGGTGACGCCTCCAAAATAACAAACCCTCTTGACGTAAGTCATAACCTAATGGAAACAAATTATGCGACGCCAGTGGTGGGATATATATATATATATATATATATTGTTTCTTATTTTTTCGCGGACGTATGTTATGGATTTGTCGTCTTCCGAGATATTCCGCCGCTTGTGTGAGAACACTAGTGCAGAGAGCAGACCGAAGTTTGTCACCCATTGCTCGACGTTTCGCCAGAATTACATGATCACGAGTCCCTATCACGTCCGTCTGGCTTGAATGAGAAGGACGTGATAAGGACTCGTGATCATGCCAGATGCAATTCTGGCGAAACGTCGTGCAATGAGTGACAGACTTCGATCTGCATCAGTATACTCACACAAGTGGCGAAATATCATGGAATACAACACAATCCATATATATATAGTACCAAAACATTTTAACGGCTAAACCAATCCAACGCTTATTTTCATAAAATAATTGTCAACGTTTCGACGACTGTAGAGTCGTCCTTTTCAAGACATACAAAAACAAATAAAAAACCACAACAACCAAAAACACTTGCATAGAAAATCAAAAACACTGCCACAGCGAAACACCACTGGAAAGCTCTAGCAAGCTCTTTGTATTTACTCCTAGTTATGGGTCCTTCTTGAGATACTGCCGCAACTCTTTCTCTTCTTTGAGAGTGGTCAGCAACAGGCTGATTATTGGCTGGAAACACCTTCTGGACTTTTAAGTTTATGGGGGATGTTATTCCCTCGAAACGTCGGGTGAGGTGGGGTAAGTCTTAACCACCTACTCAATTTATATCGTGTGACGAAACCCAGAAAATGGTGAACAATAACATTACTTATGTCCGCGAAAATTTGAAAATTAACATAAATATATATATATATATATGATTTCTAGATTTTGTTGGTTGCAAAATGTATTATTGTAAAATGTATGAAAAGGACGACGCTACAGTCGTTGAAACGTTGACTTATTATTTTAAATACACTTTGAATTGGTTTTACCGAAAAATGTTTTCTTACTTTATATATAAATATATATTAAAATACGGAGGCTTTCGTGGCACGGGTTAATGTTTGTAAAATTTAAAATGTATCGGGTTTTTGCGCTACGTCGGTCACACTCACCTAACATAAAACCATGTCTACGGGTTTTGAGACCGCTCTGGGTCCCCTCATCAGAAGCACTAAGAAGCTCCACATCCCCTGCGCGCTGCTCAGGTAAGAGCTGCTAACTGTTGAGTGTTGTAGCTTCGTTTTGCGCGCCATACTGCGAGTTACCCGCACTGGTATCGCCGTTGAAATCTGTTGTGTATTTTCCTGATGTGCACTATCACCAACTGATAAAACATTTTGTTGTCGTTGTCGTTGTCGTTGTCGTTGTCGTTGTCGTTGTCGTTGTCGTTGTCGTTGTCGTTGTCGTTGTCGTTGTCGTTGTCGTTGTCGTTGTCGTTGTCGTTGTCGTTGTCGTTGTCGTTGTCGTTGTCGTTGTCGTTGTCGTTGTCGTTGTCAACACCAGCAACAACGACGACGACAACAACAACAACACCAGCAACAACGACGACTACAACAACAACAACAAAAACGACAGCAACATAATGTTTTGTCGGTAGGTGGTGGACCCAACACAACACAAGGACCCAAAGGAATGCGAGTTCTAGTCTTCAGCTCCCGAGCCAATAAAACCTCGAGTTCGCGGCCGACGCTTACGATTGGCTATTACGTGACACCGGCAGTTGCTACATAATGGAAACATTTGATGATGACTTCAGTCGTACATGTCGAACTGTCGAGAAAACCGTTTTTTTAGAACCCCAATTATCTCATCTAGAGGGCATTTTACCGTAGAACCTTTTTCGACATATATATATATATGGATATACAGAGCGCTAAACCGTGCTTACTACAAAACGTAGGAACTTAGAATATATTGTCCAAAACGCTTGTTCGGGCTTTGAAAGAATGATTCGAACTGAACCAAAAAAGATCTCAATTGAAACTATAATCAAATGCTTTTAAGTGCACTGCTCCTGTTCAAACAAAGTTAGTACAACTCGAGTGCTGTATTACTTAGCAAACGTATCTGAAACATTATATTGCACTTAGTATGAAACCATCGCGTAGAACTTTGTGCATTAAATTTAGTTTGAGAAACAGGTTTCAGAATTGTTTTAACCTTTAAAAGTGCACTTTTGTGAACAAATAAGAACTCTAGCTTTACTCAAGCGGCTACTCATGACGGGAAGTAGAGTACATGTAATCAGTTAAGGTGAAGGTATCTACGGATCGTTAATTCTTTAAATTAAATTTTTCGATTCAGGTTGTTAAATATTGATATTATGTCTGCAGAGACAGGTTTAAAAAAATAACCTTTTTCTTGTTATGTGTACCGACAGTTTTAAAGTATGCACGTTAACGCTAGTAAGACCTCTATAGAGCATATTTGTCAAGTTCACAAAAATGTAGTATACTACAGGCTGTTATCTTAGATGATATAAAATTTTAAAACACAATTATGGGCCCAGTTGTTTGTTATTTTTCGTGTCCCGGTGAAAAGGCCCTTGATGATATGCTGTTTTTACAATTCCACAATTTATTTATAAAAAGAGTCACGTTAACAAAATAAAGTAAATATCATGCGCTTGACTCCTTTCTCTCAAAGTTGCTTTCAATCTCATGCCTAGGTCAAAAACTGTTCGAGTTTTGGTGTTATAAGTACACGGATGTAAAGCGCATAAGTTTTCTCGCATTGCAGTCCAGACATAACTACTTTACGGTTCTAGACAGGTAATTTTCACAAAGAAAAAATTATTTTATTGTTTCCTTGTGTCCTACACTGCTCAATAGTAGTGAGTATTCGAATGTACTGATGCAATCTCAAGTATTGGAGGGAAACATAACACCAATTGAGCAGAGCGGCCGCATAAACCTGCTCCCTCAGCACGTCCCACTCAACTGGCACGAAAACGTAGCGTGTGGAGATCGTTCGGAGTTCTGATAGGGGGGGGGGGGGGGGGGGGTAAGAGGGGAAAACTTCATGTGTCACACATACACATTTGCAAGTAGTTTGTACAAAAGTGTTTTTTCATGGGGGGTAGAGTCACCTTAAATTTTATCATTTTTAGTGTACGACGACAATGCTGAATTCACCACCCGTGAATCCAGCATTGGAGTATCAAAAAATGATCAAGGCTATTCCAGCCCGCTATCAAATATGCACACTGTTTAATCATTATCAGCTGTTTATA
The DNA here is from genome assembly GCA_945910005.1 of Isoperla grammatica. Classification (NCBI taxonomy): domain Eukaryota; kingdom Metazoa; phylum Arthropoda; class Insecta; order Plecoptera; family Perlodidae; genus Isoperla; species Isoperla grammatica. The sequence continues at coordinate 69,591,269 of OX246737.1, read as the reverse complement.
TATGACGCAATGTGACCACACTAACATCCCCCCCTTCCCGCGGAGCCGAGGTATCAGCAGGCAGCCGAGTTACTGGGCAGTCGAGTTACAGACACTGTGGGAGCAAGCTCGTGTCGCTCGCTGATCTAGCGTCAACTAATTACGTACTTTTTCGCTCTCTGACATTTTGATGAGCACGCTACTGTGTAGTTATCTGCAGATAGTAGGATATAAACTAAGTGTTCCACAATACTCATAGATAGGCACCGAGTATCACGCTACTGTGTAGTTATCTGCAGATAGTAGGATATAAAATAAGTGTTCCACAATACTCATAGATAGGCACCGAGTATCACGCCACTGTGTAGTTATCTGCAGATAGTAGGATATAAACTAAGTGTTCCACAATACTCATAGATAGGCACCGAGTATCACGCTACTGTGTAGTTATCTGCAGATAGTAGGATATAAACTAAGTGTTCCACAATACTCATAGATAGGCACCGAGTATCACGCTACTGTGAAGTTATCTGCAGATAGTAGGATATAAACTAAGTGATCCACAATATTCATAGATAGGCACCGAGTATCACGCTACTGTGTAGTTATCTGCAGATAGTAGGATATAAACTAAGTGTTCCACAACATCCATAGATAGGCACCGAGTATCACGCTGCTGTGTATTTATCTGCAGATAGTAGGATATAAACTAAGTGTTCCACAATATTCATAGATATGCACCGAGTATCATGCTACTGTGTAGTTATCTGCAGATAGTAGGATATAAACTAAGTGTTCCACAACATCCATAGATAGGCACCGAGTATCACGCTGCTGTGTAGTTATCTGCAGATAGTAGGATGTAAACTAAGTGTTCCACAATATTCATAGATATGCACCGAGTATCATGCTACTGTGTAGTTATCTGCAGATAGTAGGATATAAACTAAGTGTTCCACAATATTCATGATAGGCACCGAGTATCACGCTACTGTGTAGTTATCTGCAGATAGTAGAAGGTAAATCTAGTGTTCCACCTGCCCACTAATGCATCCAAACATCACGTAACGAATAAATAGTGCTGTGGAAACATACTTGAACATGCAATCATTTTTCATAGTACATCGTTAGTCAGTGTTGACAATCAATCAATTTGATGTGGCGATGTTTTTTTACTTGAACGAACAAATTGATGTTACCTACTGTTCAGATTTTCAAAAGCAACCTCCATTTGTGGTGACACGAGGTGAGTGACTGTTCTTCAACGGGTCTGTCAAAACTGAATTACATGCTTCAGTTTAGTTTATTCTATCCCCACAACAACGTAGTGGCTGCTGGGGTGGCGAGTCTTCATTATTTAAAATGAGGTACAACGCCGTTTATTAGTATTTGATCAAAGATTGATTGGGATATGCCTACAGCACGTTGAAAGCACGAACAGGGGGATATTTCTATTGTTGTGGTTTGGCTCCTGAATTGGACTCAGACCATGACAACAAATGGTATTCAATAATGGATGCCCCCCATAACAGTCTTAGATGCCAATGTATAAATGTACATCATTTGTACACCAGTTTTATAACCTAAAATTATTTGACATTGAACTTAATAAGTTATCAGTTTACTTGGAGATTGAAATAGGAAACAAAAACAAGAATACACAATATTGTTAGTAGCGTAATATCAAGCTTGATCTCGTGAGGGCCGGATTCACCAAACTTTTCAACCCCGATAAGTTGGTAATCAGAGCTTTGCTACGAACCAACATGGCGACTGTCATGCAAGTTGGTGTTATATTTCTTGAAACCATAGTTACCAACCGGGATTACTAAATCAGATCTTTACAAAGTTAGTGAATTCGGACATGACAAGACCAAAATTATATTTATATATTTATTTTGGCGATAATGGCCACAAATGTAACTTGTATCAAAATGATAAGTAGTGAAAATCTTACAAACAACGAATGGTTACAATATGATAGATCTCTGTTAAATATTTTAGAGAACGAGAACCTTGATAATTCTCTTAGTACTACATTATAAACTGTGTACAGTAACAATCAAAACAAATTGTTTGCCACAAAATGTAGAAATAGTTCTTTAAATGTCCTGTTGTACGGACCAAATTTAATTTGAACTCAGTCAAAACTGCCTGATTTAATTCGTGGAATGAACCTCCCCATGCCCTTAAAAATATCATCCTTAAAAAATATCCGCCGCCCTAACAGAAAGTTTCTCGAAGCAGTTTCTATCTTGTCAGCATTCCAAATTGTTTATTCTCACTCCCCAAGTTATGCTATGTTTAAAGTGTGTAATCGTGATGTCAGGGCTAACATCATCAACCTAACCTAACCGTTCTAACAGCATTTATCTGACATCGGTAATAAAAACGTGTCAAGTAAATACTTTCCAAAAACTTGGGTTTTCGCTTCAGACATCATCATTTACATCTCATTTCACTCCTTGAAATTTAGCTGCGGGTGTGGTTTGCCCCAGCGCGTTTAATTGGAAAAGTTACCAACAAACGTTTACGACAAATCTTGGATTTCAAGAGGGTATCAAGCCGTAAAGTATTGGCTTAAAACTTGCGAGGCGGTCTCGGATAACGTGAAAGTGGCGTTGCTTTGCAACTGGGAAATAATATAAGCAAGGGGATTTCGAAAGACGTTCATAACTGGCAGTTAATTAACAATTTCTATGTGTTTGATGAATTACCTTTCATATTTAAAATAATTTGGCTCCATTTATGATTGAGGAAAACCTCAGAAAAATCCTTCATTTGGGATTGTTGGTGGGTTAAGAATCTCAACTCCGACCTATCGAAGTAGAATCTCGCATATTATCGCTGAGCCACTTCTGATCACATTCACATTTACCAAATGAGTGTAATTCTCATGTCTTATCATTGCCCCTTCCTTCTTATCTTGACCTACTCTTGTAGAACATAAACTTGTTACGGTATTAGAAAAATTCATATTCACATTCTTGCTCGTTTGCATGTTTACAAACTTGTAATTCATGCACATTGACATCCATCTTTAACAAGTACCACTAAAATAATTGTTATTGTGTGTTATTTGTATTATGACCAGTTCATAAACCCTTCATTTTTTAGTTTATATAGACACACTCTTTTTAATGAGTAAAACGTTTCAGTGCGCATCGGCATATGTTGTAATTGTAACAAGACAAAGTAATATCTCCACTCTCTTGTCATACTTAACTTAATTATTCTTACAATATTTTAGAATTTAACATATAAAAGAAACCAATCAAATTCCCTCGGAAATATTAGACATGCTGTTGCACAGAAATAAGTATGAGTAGACAGTGAAATAAAACGTTAACAACGATGCTACGAAATGTCCCAAACAACATTTAATTTTTATTCTATGTATATATAATTTACGTCAATAGCAATAATAAATACAGAACATAATTATTATACATATTATTCATAACTTTATTAATCACAGAAAGAAAACCTTAATGAAATCAGTACAATCATTGTTATAGTGTATTATTTATGATATGACAATAAATCCTTCATTTTTAAATTTCTACAAACACATTTTATAATGAGCAAAACGTTTCAGTGCACACATGTTGTCATTGTAACAAGACAATGTAAGAACTCCACTCTCTTATCATACTTTACATACGTTTTAAAAAATGACGATAACAACGTGTTATTTTGTGATCGTTACGAGCTCCCGCTTTACCACGCCTGTTCAAATATGACCAGCGTCACGTGACTGCTCGGCTCGAGCTAACACGGGCGAGATGACGTCATGCTCCCTCTACTACATCTCTGCATGCTCTAAGGTCTGCCAGGAAAGTAAACATCTTAGTTCGAATCCATAGGGGATAGACCGTTTTGTCTAGTTATATCTCACACGTGGAAACTATAGATCTCGTCATACCCGTAGCCTTATTGTTGATTAATTAAATGTTTCTTATTTAGGTAGGGGATCAATGTCCTACTAAGAAAGTCATTTGGTAATTCAAGTCAAACTGAACCCTAACATTGTGCAGGAAAATAATAATATTCAATCACATTGTTCAATTTAATTTTAAAATTAAGTAAAGTATTGATTTTTAATTGTTATGTTCATGGAATGCAAGTGTTTTATGTTATTACAGTTCAAGTTATTTAAGATCATATGGTGCTCAATGACTCAAGAATCCGCGATCTCTCTCGGTACCGCGCACACACAAACGTGTGTTCATACTAAAATGGTAACTAGTTTTCAGTTTACAGCTAGGCCTATCTCTAAATCAATCATTCTTTCTGATAGTGTTTAGATACTCAAAGTTACTAACATAAAATCTACTTCAATTTATTTGGATGGGCAATATACTGTAATGTAAACGTACTTGTATGAGAACAATATGTGCTGGAAAGTAATAGTTCTAAATGCTCCACCCTAGCGAAGAATGCATTGTGTAACGTATAGAGCATATTGGATGCAGTCCCTACACCAGTGAACTGTGGCATAATTACGGACAGTGTTGTACAAAATAGAAGCAGAGTTTTTACAGCAATGCATCTAGGATAATTCACGTACTTCCTCGTCTCTAGTGCAAGAGACATATAAGTTGCCAACCAACACCCTTACTTGAAGCTCTTTTCTGCTCGTAATCCCGCGGGATAAAGTATACAGGAACTGGAAAGCTCTACCTCCCGTAAGAGGGGTCAAGGGGTCGGAAGTTGGGTACGTATAAAAGCCAAACAATCAAACCATATATATGGGGTAGACTATTTAAATACGCGTTTTACTCTCCCTCAGTATAAACTTGTAATACGAGGCTAGGGTTACGAATGACTGGGATCGTAATTTAAAGAGAGTAGATACAAAAATATAAGTTACAAGTTAAATGATTTACATAAAGAAATAACAAGTTTTTTTTTTTATAATATGGTACGTAATACATTTTAAGATTCTAAACTTTTATATAAAAACAAGTAGTTATACAACATTTTGAAGGGGTATTATAAAGAACCGTATGATCTGTATTATCCACTAGGCAGTGACTGTGGCAAGTTTCAAAATTATAGCATCTGTATCATGCACTAGGCAGTGACTGGCGATGTTACAAAACTATAGAAGGCAGTGGAAATATCAATAAAAAGTGTTTATTACGTTGCCAAGCAATAAATGTTTACATGTTACTAAGGAAAATAAAGAGGGAGACAGTGGAGAGCGAGACTGAAGTGAGGGAGCTGTGTTGAAAGCTACACGGAACGTCTTCAAGAACTCGAGTCTTTGAGTCTTACATTCTCTCTAGTTATCAAATCTAGCATTCAGACGTCAACTACGCCGGCCCGGTCAAATGGGACGGTCATTTCCTAAGCGTGTTGCACACGATCAACCACTGGATCTTACCGAAACGAGAAACCGAAGACCAAAATGAGGACATTTTTAAGATCTTACAATGGACGCGATTGTATAGACGACGTACAACCTGAGAGGATGACTGGTTGAAGGACCGACCTGCACCCTTGGCTGAGCTGGTAGGCCGTCTGTATGTTAATTGATAAGTGTTATGTGAACGTTTATAAGGAGTAAGTGGTGTTATTAAGTTCATATTATAAATGTTTAAGTGCATTTGGGATCACAATTGCTGAGTACGTTACAAACTAAACAGTTTTGTGTCAGATATGTGGGTGTGCGTGTGCGTGTGCGTGTGCGTGTGCGTGTGCGTGTGCGTGTGCGTGTGCGTGTGCGTGTGCGTGTGCGTGTGCGTGTGCGTGTGCGTGTGCGTGTGCGTGTGCGTGTGCGTGTGCGTGTGCGTGTGCGTGTGCGTGTGCGTGTGCGTGTGCGTGTGCGTGTGCGTGTGCGTGTGCGTGTGCGTTTGCGTGTGCGTGTGCGTGTGCGTGTGCGTGTGCGTGTGCGTGTGCGTGTGCGTGTGCGTGTGCGTGTGCGTGTGCGTGTGCGTGTGCGTGTGCGTGTGCGTGTGCGTGTGCGTGTGCGTGTGCGTGTGCGTCTGCGTGTGCGTGTGCGTGTGCGTGTGCGTGTGCGTGTGCGTGTGCGTGTGCGTGTGCGTGTGCGTGTGCGTGTGCGTGTGCGTGTGCGTGTGCGTGTGCGTGTGCGTGTGCGTGTGCGTGTGCGTGTGCGTGTGCGTGTGCGTGTGCGTGTGCGTGTGCGTGTGCGTGTGCGTGTGCGTGTGCGTGTGCGTGTGCGTGTGCGTGTGCGTGTGCGTGTGCGTGTGCGTGTGCGTGTGCGTGTGCGTGTGCGTGTGCGTGTGCGTGTGCGTGTGCGTGTGCGTGTGCGTGTGCGTGTGCGTGTGCGTGTGCGTGTGCGTGTGCGTGTGCGTGTGCGTGTGCGTGTGCGTGTGCGTGTGCGTGTGCGTGTGCGTGTGCGTGTGCGTGTGCGTGTGCGTGTGCGTGTGCGTGTGCGTGTGCGTGTGCGTGTGCGTGTGCGTGTGCGGTTGCGTGTGCGTGTGCGTGTGCGTGTGCGTGTCAACGTCTAGTCCACGCACTAGAGGCTCACAGAGGCGCTGATATTTACCCAGCGCTCTGTTGACGCGACGTCGGGCGTCCACAGGGACGGACGCAAATCATCCGGCGGCCAATAACGCTGACGGCCTCGCACTGAGGACGGTCGTTCTTTCAGATAACACAACTTTGAATTATCTTGGGACTGAATGTTTTCTGGTCGAGAAACGGAGTTTTCTGGGTGATACAAACAACTCCCTCCACAACGAAGTTACGTCTCAATGGTTTTTCTTTTCGTTAGGCCTACGGAGGCCATTAAATTCTGCCGAGATACCGTGACTCAGGTCTCCCAGAAACATTCTCAAGCATACAGTTTCGCGTTCATAATGGGCTTCAATCACGTAAGAACTTGGAATGATATTTGTAGTCGTAATTGTGCTTATAGTAAATAATTTAAAATGCATCAATTGCACGATACGCTTAGTGTGAGCATGTATTTAAGTAAATACGCTTGTTTTGTGATGAAAGGGAAGGACCTATACACTTATTAGATTTATGGTATTTAAAAGATATAATTTAAATGAAACCAAATTTATTGTCATGTATGTTTCTCAGCCCCTGGTTACAAACTGAATAGCCAAACATTGATTTTTTCTTCTTTGATTGTTGCGGACCCACCGCCTGGCAATCCGCCACAGTACCTCCCCCCAGTATCGGAGGGTTGTGACGATACGGAGAAGTGTGGACCAGCTGGGCGGGAAAGTGAACGCGCTTGACGGATGTTTTTGCATTTGACGGAGCGGTGGGTGTACCGATGATGGTGGTTGATGAGGGTGTGATGTTGTTGTTGTTGTTGTTGTTGTTGTTGTTGTTGTTGTTGTTGTTGTTGTTGTTGTTGTTGTTGTTGTTGTTGTTGTTGTTGTTGTTGTTGTTGTTGTTGTTGTTGTTGTTGTTGTTGTTGTTGTTGTTGTGGGCTGCAATAGGCAATACGTTGCCAGGAAAAGTGTGGCCTGGCGTCGGTTTGGAAGGTGCGTTGACAGCCAAGATGCTGTCTGCATCCACATATGCAGGTTTGAGCCGGTCGATGGAGACCACTACACTCTTGCCGGCACGGTGGATGGTGAAAAATTTATCGTTACGTGAAATGACTGCGTATGGGCCATCATACGGTTGTTGAAGAGGAGTACGGACCGCATCATGACGCACGAATACATGCGAGCAGGTTGCAAGATCTCGAAAAACAAAGACCGCGTGTTGGCCGTGGTGAGACGGTTGAACCGGACGCAACTGTGAAAGGCGACGTCGAAGGCGGTCAACGTATGCTGAGGTGGATTCTGGCGTCGCTGGAGGGGGCGAGAGATATTCGCCCGGTAGACGGAGTGTTGTGCCGTACACGAGCTCAGCGGGGGTGGCCTTGAGGTCCTCCTTCCATGAGGCACGGATGCCGAGCATTACCCATGGCAAAGCGTCGGTCCAGCGTTCATCTCCGTGGCATCGAAGTGCTGCCTTTAGCTGACGATGAAGTCGTTCCACCATACCGTTGGATTGAGGGTGGTAGGCTGCGGTCCGGAGGTGAGTCATGCCAGTAATGTTACTGAGTGCACGGAAGAGGTGGGACTCGAATTGGCGGCCCAAGTCCGTTGTAACCTTAAGCGGTGTCCCGAACCGTGAGATCCAACCTGTGACGAGTGCGGTAGCCACGGTCTCGGCAGTGATATCGGAAAGCGGTATGGCTTCCGCCCACCTCGTGAAACGGTCCACGCAAGTGAGGAGATATCGGAAACCATCGGAAATTGGTAGAGGCCCGACCAAGTCGAGGTGGATGTGTTCGAACCTGGTGGCAGTTGCAGCAAAACGTGCAAGCGGTGCTGTGGTGTGACGCGTAACTTTGGAACGCTGACACGTGATACATGCGCGGGCCCAGTCACGGCAATCTTTATTTATAGAGGGCCATACAAAACGTTGAGTGACGAGTTTGGTCGTTGCTTTGACACCTGGATGAGACAAACCGTGCAGGCTATCGAAAACTTGTCGACGTAAAGTCTGTGGTACGAATGGACGCGGAAGTGATTGTGACATGTCACAGTAGAGAGGCAAATCTGCGTCATTAAGCTGCTGTGGGTGCAACTGCAGGGTAGAGTTAGCATGTAAGAGATCGCGTAGTTCGGCGTTGTCCAGTTGAGCACGGGCAATATCAGCGTAGCCGACTGGAAAAGTAATGGCGTCAACACGAGACAGGGCATCGGCTACGACGTTGTCTTTACCAGGAATATGACGTATGTCTGTTGTGAATTGCCCGATTAAATCAAGGTGGCGAAACTGTCTAGGTGAACATTTTTCGGGGCGCTGTGTAAATGCGAAAGTCAACGGTTTGTGGTCGGTGTACACAGTGAAAGTGCGCGCTTCCAACATATGGCGAAAGAAAATTATGGTGTCGTACACTGCAAGAAGTTCACGGTCGTACGCACCGTAGTTACGCTGTGCGGTATTTAATTTTCGTGAGAAAAAAGCGAGAGGTTCCCATCCACGGCTCGTACGCTGCTGGAGTGCGGCTCCAATGCTGGTATCAGAGGCGTCGGTGATGATTGCTAATTCGGCGTTGATATCTGGGTGCGCCAGAAGCGTAGCCTGGGAGAGGCTGTTTTTGCATTCTTGAAACGCAGCCTGGAGTTCCGGTGTCCAAACAATGATTGTTTTGGCTGAAGGTTCGTCACCGGCGAGGAGGTTGTTAAGGGGGGCCTGTATCTTAGCTGCAGACGGAAGAAAACGGCGGTAAAAGTTTATCATTCCAAGAAATTGGCGAAGCTGCTTGACGTTGGCAGGTAAGGGGAAAGAGAGGATGGCCTCAACCTTCTCCGAAAGAGGGCAGGTGCCACTGGCGCTGACTGTGTACCCTAGAAACTTGACTTCTGGAACACCGAATACACATTTGGAGGAGTTGATCAAAACGCCGTATTCTGAAAGTCGCGTGAACAGGAGGCGAAGATGTTCTTCATGTTGTGTTGGGTTGGAGGAAGCGACAAGGATGTCGTCGATATAGACGTAGCAAAAATCGAGGTCCCGTAATACCTCATCGATAAAACGTTGAAATGTTTGAGCCGCGTTTCGTAGGCCAAAACTCATAAACGGAAATTCAAATAATCCGAAGGGAGTAGTGATCGCCGTCTTGGGAATGTCTTCAGCAGCAACAGGAATTTGATTGTACGCTCGCACTAAGTCAATGGTTGAAAAGATACACTTGCCTGAAAGATTCTGCGTGAAATCCTGGATATGTGGAACTGGATACCGGTCCGGAATAGTCCTGGCGTTCAAAGGGCGGTAATCTCCACAAGGCCTCCACTGATCACCTTTCTTGGGAACAAGGTGGAGAGCTGCGGACCAACTGCTAGATGACCGTCGCGCGACGCCTGTTTTCATCATACTGTCAAACTCCCGTTTCGCGATTTTTAGGCGGTCTGGCGCAAGACGTCTGGGCCTGCACGAAACCGGTGGCCCGGGCGTCGTATTGATGTGGTGTTGCGTTTGGTGTTTTGGCATTGTAGGATTGCCACTTGGGCGTGTGACTTCCGGAAACTGTGCGAGTAACGCGTGAAAGGGGGACTGAAGATCGTTGTTGCGTGAAATTACCTTGACGTGTACTAGCGCGCCAGTAGATAGTTTTCCTGGAGTTGTTAATGTAGTGACGTTGTCAACCAATTGCCGTCGGCGCACGTCAATGAGTAGACTGTAATGCGCCAAAAAATCTACACCGATGATAGGCTGATCGACGTCGGCGACAATGAAACGCCATGTGAAATCTCGGCGTAAACCAAGATCCAGAGATAAAGTCAGAGGACCGTATGTGCAAATTGGGGATCCATTTGCTGCGAACAATGTGTAGTCGGTTTTCCCGGGATGACCGAAAACTTTGCTTTTCGGGTAAACACAAAGGTCTGACCCAGTATCAATAAGGAACTCTGTGCGCGTCAACCTGTCAGTTACAAAAAGGCGATTTGCAGTGGGGCCATAGCCAGCCGCCATTACTGACTGCCCCGAATGTTTTCCTGGTACTTACATGGAGGCACACAGTGGCGAGCGTGGTTGCCGAAAGTAGCGTGATACCAACACAATCCTCTGTCAGTGGTCGTGCCTACTGGTGCTGGGGCCCTGTTGTGTGACCTTGAACGCTGACGACGGCCTTGGAACTGATCATCACTGAGCGCGGCGACGATGGCAGTCAGCGACTTCAACCGTTGTGTCAACTCTTGTAATTGTGCTTCCATTTTAAATGTGATTACCGATAGACAGAAGGTATGCGTCTTATTCGGATCACGTCGGGGTCACCAATATGGTATTTAAAAGATATAATTTAAATGAAACCAAATTTATTGTCATGTATGTTTCTCAGCCCCTGGTTACAAACTGAATAGCCAAACATTGATTTTTTCTTCTTTGATTGTTGCGGACCCACCGCCTGGCAATCCGCCACAGATTCCACTCCAAAATCATTTATTTTTTGCAATATAGTACGTTAAACGGATGTCTAAATAACTCCACCAAAAATTCATCATGTTAGCGACTCAAGATTCAACGCAATAATATGTCTACAAACTCCACTCGATATCTTCATTCGCTTTTACGATCTTATACCACTTACAACAAACTGAGTGCTCATTTATCATTGTTGTGTATTTAACTTAACAACACACTTTTCACAGGATTGCAATTGACAAGGCAAGAAACGTTACATCCAATAACAGAATTTGAATTTGGTTGTCATTAATTTCGCCGGAAGAAAGTTATAAAAAGTTTCGGTTTCTACGAGCCAGCCAAATAAACACTTAGGCAACTATGTAGTAATCAATCTCGGGTCTATAAGAAATCACAAACATCCGGAAGATTGTTGACACTAAAGCGGTTACGACCCTCTCTGTCCCCTCAACCCCCCCCCCCCCCCCCAAATCGGCGATAATAAATCGCGCGTTCCTTAGCCATCCGTATACAAAAAAAAAATTTCAAAGCTCTGTGTGTTTTGTTGCTGAAAATGCTACGAGGAATGACTTTCTGAAATCATCAGCTGTAACTATGTATTTATGAAGTTTCTACGCGTTTCAGATGTAAAACTGATTTACCTCGGAGGAAAAAAACAATTTACAAGGAAATACTAAAAAATAATAAATGTAGCAACCAAAAAGGCTTATAACAAGAAAAGGTAAAAAATCCATATAAACGACGGAAAAGAGGTATTATACTAGGAAAACACTTCACGTTGCCAGATGAGCGATTTTTTTTTTTTAGTAAATCCAACAAATCATTTGTATATTATATTACTCTTGCAATAAAAAAATTCCTTTAAGGTGAATCTACCACCCCCCCCCCCCCCCCCCCCCCTCCTGAAAAAACACGTTTGCTACGAATTGCTTGCAAATGTGTGTGTGTGACGTATGAAGTGTACCCCTCCTCCCCCCCACTACCAAAACTCCGACCGACCTCCGCGCGCTTCGTTCTGGTTTCAGTCGAGCGGAGACTCTTGTTAGGTCACGGCCGGTGATGCTGCCGCTCTGCTCACTTGGTGTCATGTTTTCCTCCAATACTTGGATTGTATCTCTTCATTTGCGTTCTCAACTACTGTTGAGTGGCGCTAGGACACAAGGAGACACTTTCTTTGCGCAATTTACCGGTCTAGACCCGTAAGTAGTTACGGCTGGACTGCGACGCGAGCAAACTGAAGCGCTTTACAACCGTGTACGTATTTCACCAAAACTCGAAACGTTTTTGACGTAAGCTTGAGATTGCAAGCATTTTTTGAAGATAAAGGTCGAGCGCGAAGCATTTTATTTCTTGTAAGTGACACTTTTCATAAATAAGTTATGAAGTAATAAAAACAGCATATACTCAAGTGCCTTTTCACCATGACACGAAAAATTAATTACAAAAAACTGGGCAAATAATTGTTTTTTTCAATTGTATATCATCATTTCCAAGATAACAATCTATAGTATACTACATTTTCGTGTACTTGACAAATATGGTCTAGAAGGTGTTAGTACTGAACGTAAATACTTTTGAAACTATCGGTACACGTAAAAAATAAGTGTAATTTTTTGTAAACCACTTTTTGCAGATATAATATCAATGTTTATCAACCTTTATCAAAAAAGCAATTTAAAAAAGTAACGAAACCTACATACCTCCACCTTAAAAACACATATGTGTATAGAAAGTTGAATAATGTAGATACAGGCTAGAGCTTAATCTTGATATTGTTTAATCATACAATAACCGTCCTTAAACCATAGAAAAAGCTTTTTAATTTGTCGACCTAGTTCGTTGTTAACTTTTGCATGTTGTCCGTGAAAGTCACAAAACATAACACGTCATTGTAGCCATTCTATGACATCAAAATTGCGAATATATAGTGACACAGGTATGAGTGCGCACGCTATTTGTGATGCATAGTATTTGCATCTAGCTTCAATGAACCGAAAATGCAAATCATATCGGTGGAACACTGTAAAAATAAAAAATAAAGTGCCGTAAATAAACAATATTTTTTTATAACATCGCGGTTTAAAGTCGATCGATGAAGTGAACTACCCATTCATTACAACAACTAAACTATTCAAATTAAATGGACATGAAAAAATACTTTTTTTTATTCTAAATTATGAATTTCAAGAATTATTACATGTGAGTAGCATTTAATACTGAACGTCTTGAAATTATATATTTTTTTTTATTAATAAAGTTTATTTATAGTTTTTAATTTGAGTAGGTTTGAGGTAAAATTGACACACCAGCGCAAATATCTCGAAAACGGATCGCGTTCGATCATCTTTTTCAAACGTATTCATGTTAGTCATGAAGTTATCTACATTATGGACGAAAAATTGTTACAATATATTACTTTTTGAAGGTGCTACGCAAAGTTATACGATTGAAAGTGTAGGTTTTTGTTCAGTTACAATGTATAATATTGGGAATTCCAACGCATTTCAACACTCAATAAATAAAAAACTAATAGCGGTAGGTGCATATGTTTTTCTACAATATTCACAAGCTTAATCTCAACTTGCAGTACATACAATTTGAATGATTTTTATTACATGTGCAGTTATCATCGATCGACTTTAAGTAACAACTTGGAAACTAATGTCGAGTGTTGGTACTATTGATGTGGACCTACATGTAAAACAAAATTAAATCCATATGTAAGTTTTCATTTATAGGGATAAACAGGTGATAAACTAAAAAACTACCGTTTGTATATGCCCGCCCTCAAATATGGAAAACACGACTAAACGATAACACACTTTAAAAGCAGGCGGTTAAAAAATTAAAGATATCGTGATTTTTTTACTTGTTGCTACCAAGTAGCACCGAGCAACTCTTCTCATGGTCATTCCCATGTAAAAAAAATGTTACCTCGAGATAGTTAAACCACCAGTAAAATAGGGCACTAATCAAAAATCGATAAGAAGGTTTAATGTGCATCGTTTCTCTACCAATAACACGCTTCTTAGTACGAACGTGTACTTCTACAAAATGCCCTGCAATTAATTTTTTTGTGACTTGATGTGTAGAAAAGTTGCAATCTGTTTTGAGCGGTACTGTCCGCAGTCGCCAAGTGTTGTGGCTGGATTTGTATTACAAAATGAGTACCCTGTCTATCGGGAAGGCGCTAGCGAGCTCAGAACCGATACAGCTGTACTACGCTTTAGAAGAAAAATGCAGCAGAGCTGGCGAAGGGAATCTAGAAGAATGCCTAAATGTTCACTACATTTTTTCTTGCATTGAAGCAAACTCTATCAATTTTATTTAATACATAACTGAATTTCATGCACTTATGCAACTTTGGTGAGTTTTTAGTTTGTCACCTGACTATTACTTTCATAAAATAAATAACAAAACTTGTTTTTCAGTAATTAATTTTTTGTAGTTTAGCATCTTACGTCATTGTAGTTATACTATCACAGCTATTGGAATTCCAAGTAGAGGTGAGAAAAGTTTGATTGCGTACGCTATTTTTGGTGCAAACTATTTCCATCTTACTTCAAAGGTACGCAAATGCAAATTAATATCGGTGGAACATTGTAAAAATTAAGAAATTAATTGCCGTAAATAAACAATATTTTTTTATAACATGGCGGATACAGCTACAATTTTAAAACTATTGTCAACTGTTGGTACCAACAATGTGGACCAACATCTAAAAACTCATTTAAATCCGTTCGTAACTATAGTTAAATTAAATAAAAGAAAACGTTATTTGCAGTAATTCATTTGTTGTTGGTTGGCATCTTGACAAATTTTGCTGGTGCATCGAGTTTCATGGCATAGAACATATGTATGTCAAAATATGTATTATTTATAGTCAAAAAGTGTGTTAACATTTATCCATGCTGTGAAAAGATGACAAATGTGCTCAGGCATCATAAAATATTTGTGTTCAACAAAGTTTGTGATAAAGTTTATGAAAATAATGCGTGTGCCATTGTAAAACACAAAGCGATAGAAGTTTCAACAAGAGTGTTTCTTTATTTTAGTTCTCAATAGTGTTGGGACAGTCACATAGAGAACGCTAGAGAACTCTATTTAGTGTATTTATAATAATGTAGTTGTATGGACTGCTTGGCTACTTTGTGATTAATCAATATGGTTGGCAAAATGTTCTATGTTATTTTTGAAATCATTGACGTTTTGTATCCAAAGCCAGTGTTTGTGTGCAAATCATCTTTTTAGTAAACATTATTATTTTACTTAATTTTAATAACTGTTTCATAAAGTATAATTATAGCAACCCAATGGTGTAGAACAGTAGAACTGTCAAGCAAAATCCAATACCAATCGAACGTAAACAAATTAGCACTTTTTTCCCTAACTATATAAACAATAAACAAACACTAAACGGTTCAATGGTTCAATGTTGTATGGAACTCATTTCATAACCGGCCATGGACGACTTCAATGTTTTACAAAACATCAAACGTAAGTGATCTAACTACATTCATGTGTTATTTAATGCCAATCGAAAAAAAACAAGCATTATTTTAATTATTAATATTAATAAAATATAACATGAAAAAACTCCTTTTTTTTTTCAAAACAACGCTTTTATTTTAATGTACTAAAAAGTAAAAAATATATTTTCTCCCAACAAATGTTTGCCTTTCTCGGAAAATAAAAGCGTTGGGCGCTTTCCCTCCTTGAACAACAAAATTCTGTAATCTGTCAATACCGTAAGCGCCCAACACTTTTATTTTGCAAGTAAGGCAAACATTTGTTAGGAGAAAATTAATTTTTCAATTTTTAGTACATTTAAATATAAGCGTTGTTTTAAAAAAAGGAGTTTTGTCATGTAATATTATTTTATACTTTAATACGAATGTTGTAATTGAATGTGCTCACAGGACGTGTCCTAACTATCTGTGACTAACTCCCATATGCAGCTTTGTTTGATTGATTAATTATGATGAATAAATTGATTAACTAGTGAATGTGATAAATTGATTCATGTATTTTCATAAAAAATATAAGTCTGTGTGAAAAATTTCAGCTCCATCAGACATTGCGAAGTTGGTGAAATATTGATTCCCATATAAAACTTTGATTAATTATCTATGATTAATTAATTAGTGAATCTGTTAATTAAATCAGCTATTATCATCAAGAATGCGTATGTGTGAAAAATTTCAGCTCGGTTGGACATTGAGAAGTGGGTGAAATATCGATTGTAAGATTCCGTCCAGACAGACAAACACATGAAGCTAATATAAGCGTTGTAAAATACTTAATAATCGAAATAAAACCAGATTCTTTTTCTGCGGTACAAAAACACATTTAAATTAATTGAAAAAAAGTGTTCAATTTCATTGTATTGAAATTATTCGCGTGTGTATAATAATGTGTTATAAATCAAGAAAGTAACACAACATCAAAATTATGTATCTTAATATTGAGACAAGAGTTATCAATTATTTCGTTATTAAGTCCGTGTTTTTAGTATCATTAGCGCTACCAATTGTTTCATGATCAACTTTACAGGTTTCTTAATTAATGTATTATTACTTAGACAAATAATTTGAATTCTATATAACGTATAGTCGAAGTCTGAAGTCTGATGACTGAGCGACCATTGAGAACGGAAAAGACGACAGCTATACCAGGGATTGGATACACAATGGCTATACTGCGCACTCATGCGACATCTGAAGACTGAGCGACCATTGAAAATGGAAAAGACGACAGCTATATCAGGGATTGGATACACAATGTCAATGGCTATACTGCGCACTCATGTGACATCTGATGACTGAGTGATCATTGAGATAGCAAAATACTTGCCTCAGCTCAAGTGCGCACTCGTGCGACATCTGATGACTGAGTGATCATTGAGAAAGGAAAATACTTGAGTCAGCTCAAGTGCGCACTCATGTGACATCTGATGACTGAGTGATCATTGAGATAGCAAAATACTTGACTCAGCTCAAGTGCGCACTCATGTGACATCTGATGACTGAGTGATCATTGAGATAGCAAAATACTTGACTCAGCTCAAGTGCGCACTCATGCGACATCTGATGACTTAGTGATCATTGAGATAGCAAAATACTTGACTCAGCTCAAGTGCGCACTCATGCGACATCTGATGACTGAGTGATCATTGAGAAAGGAAAATACTTGACTCAGCTCAAGTGCGCACTCATGCGACATCTGATGACTGAGTGATCATTGAGAACGGAAAATACTTGACTCAGCTCAAGTGCGCACTCATGCGACATCTGATGACTGAGTGATCATTGAGAAAGGAAAATACTTGACTCAGCTCAAGTGCGCACTCATGCGACATCTGATGACTGAGTGATCATTGAGATAGCAAAATACTTGACTCAGCTCAAGTGCGCACTCATGCGACATCTGATGACTGAGTGATCATTGAGATAGCAAAATACTTGACTCAGCTCAAGTGCGCACTCATGCGCCATCTGATGACTGAGTGATCATTGAGATAGCAAAATACTTGACTCAGCTCAAGTGCGCACTCATGCGCCATCTGATGACTGAGTGATCATTGAGATAGCAAAATACTTGACTCAGCTCAAGTGCGCACTCATGCGACATAACATGCACTTATTGGTTCATTTATCCTGAGGCCAACAACCTCGGAATGACGAGCTACAGTATTATCTCTCTTTCCAATTGTTATCCTGTTTTCAGATAACTGTTAGTATTATGGGATACATGCACGGTTATGTGCACTGAATGCTCTCAGTGCACAGTTATGGTACTGAATATGATATCACATATAACATAATGAACACAAATTTGTATTTACATAGACTAGTACAATAGAATTGGTCTTACAATTTTATGTTGGAAAACTATTACACTGCAAAACGTTTGAATAAAGAAACTATAGTATAGGAAGCTCGTTATTTGTTCCCATAATTCAATTGAAGTGATTACACAGATCTATCATGTTTTACAACAATTCGTTACGTTATGGAAATAACTGGTGGTAGGGTTGGTTGTCGAAATGTGAAAAAAAAAATATTTTGTATTTAATGCGATTGTAATGTGCATGACGAAATCAATTGAATGTACAATCTACAATGTATGTAAGTATACTGTGACGTAACATTTTTTAGCATTTGATACTTGCATTTAATGTGAAATTATACTGGATATTATTATTTAATGTATAATTAATGTGGCTCGTTGGTCTCTCATCGCAATGTCGCTAAAATATGTCACTATACCTTCAACATTTGTAATGAAATATTTCAGCACCACTCGGAATTTAGAAAGCCCGGCCCCACTTAGTTGCGTAAAAGTCATTGTTAAGTACTACAAAACATACACCATGCATTCATTTCTGTATTCGTGTTGCTGAAAACGATTCCTTTGTCAGGCGACTACGACCAGTGGTTTCAATGTTATTGTGTCCTTGTATTATAACTCCGTACTTGAACAAATAATTAGGAAAACGCTTTAATTTTTGTGTGGATTTTATATTTCTGCTATGAGAACTGGAGTGGTCAATAATGATGCGTTACCCACTTATTTATACTTACTAGATGCAATAGTTTAACATTGAACTTTGCTGGAACGCTCTCCCGGGCTGGGCCCTCTAGAGCCCTACTTGATAAGCCCTATACTGCCTTCTAGATGAAGGAATAGAGAGAGGTAAAATGCGTAAGCCCGAGGGCTGGGGTGATTAAAAAAAATTAGTGTGGAGATGAATGAGGGTAGAACCTGCTACAATAGAATCAGTGTGAAAACGAGAAGAAAACTGAATTGTTCCTCACTAGAAGCAAGGGAGACGCGTTGATAAGCGAGCATATATAACTTACATCCACGTTCACTCTGTCAAAACGTTTTAATACTTCTGTCATATTTCAAGAACCTACATCGACCAGTGTACAGCCTTCAAAATCACTATTGTGCTTGGCTTTATTTTCAATGAGATTTGTTCTCGTTGTCACGGTTACTTTGATGGCATGTACCTGATCGAAATAAAATTAACATATTCGTGACCGGACAGAAATTGACTACACAATGGCTATCTCACATGTTGAGCCATGTTCTTATTTTAAACAAACTTATAATTAACTTGACTGTAACTTTTAACTTATTGATCGATTTTTACACAAAACTAATGGCGTTCATTCCACATCAAGGCTTGTGATGATTTAGATTTTAATTTGATCGGAGTCTCCGTTTAACCGCTATCGCGAGACAGAAAAAAAAAACACAAACAGAACAAGTGCCTGAGAGTAGAATGGAGAAATATGGAGAAGTGGAGACTCTCGCTACGCTCGCTTAATTAATGATGTTGTATGGCATAACGTCCCTCTTTACTGTTCACTGTTCATCCGTGTATTATAGCTCTCTATACGTGGCTCGGTTTCGTGTCCGCGTCTATTCATTTCTACATATCTGTCACATCACAATGGATCTTGTATCATTTGTTTCAAAAACGTTTCCTTAACATTATTTCTTTTTTGCTCTTTCCAATACTTTGTACTCATTTATCACACTTCAAGGAATGTTCGTCTTTCTGCGAAAATCCATTATCTCAAATGTTTTTCCTTTTTAATATAGTCCATGTTTCACATTTAACTTGTAGACATCACACATCGCGTTGAATATTGAATACATTTCTTGCTTGCCAGATGTCAATCCATGGATACTTTGCGGTCTTCATATTTAATATACATATTATATGGGCATCAATCAAAACTGTATGTTTTACTAAAATAATATTCATGCTTAATGACACGAACACATAATTTTACTTGAAACTAATTTGACGAAATTGATATTTAACTTCCGTCATTGTCGACAACGACGTTAGAAGAACGATGAATGTTTTTTAATCAATGCAAGTTGTCAGTGATTGATGGAGATTTCCTCGATCAATCATTTCAATACAAATTCAATGTTTCACTCTTCTCCGTTTACCCCGACTCCTGCCATCGATCAAGGAGAGTTCTTACGGTTTTGCTGACGTTGATCCATCCCCACCAGCAGATGGTTGAGTGAAATAAGATGTCGTTTAACAATCAAAGTTATATTTCAAATGCTTTAGCTTGGGTGTAGCGACCCATTGTACGGCCGGTATGACATATGAGCATTGCAGTTGTGTAAGCTCCATGTTGGAAGCGAATAGTAATGTTGAAAGATACAGCATATAGTGCAGGAGATGGAGAGAAGGAGAGTGAGGAAGTCATATGTCAGGTAGTGATATGGGCAATGCAGGAATCTTCATGTTTTCCAGAGTGCACTTTCTGATGCAGAAGTTAGATTTAGAGCCGGTATTTCAATCAACAAATAGGCAAGTTATATGTAGCAAATGAGCTTTTTGAAAGTTTTTAAAGGTTTGTATTGGTGCATCTTCGCGCATTTTCACCTTCGCGCATTCCATTCTTTCTTGTCCAATATATACATAACAGAATGCTACCAGCATAAGCTAAGATTATTAAAACATGATCCATATTAAAGTGATAAAATATCAGTCGGGTGGAACCATACAACCAGGCCTTACCATCCTGCTAATATTTACTGCACACTCTTGTGTATAATGCACGCTGTGTATTTTCATGGTATGTATGATTGAATGTGACTATTTATATTAAATAGGAAAGCCTAGTGTTGTTAGTGATTTAGTCGGTTGCATATGAAACTTCCCACTCGCTGCTTGCTTCTCTCGTTCTACTTCTATTAGTAGGTTAGCCGACGTGACAGAATGAGAAAAACATTTGAGTTTGAACAGGAACTGGACGTCAGGGATTGACTACTAAACAAATATACTCCCAAATTACTCATTACGTTTCCATTAATCAATAAGTAATTTTACGTTAATTCTATCCATCAGCGATCATAAACCGTAAATACCATATTAAATACAAAATATTGGTCGTGTATATATACTATATAAACAAAATTGTAAAACGTGTAAATTATGAATATTCATAAAACATACCATACACATCGCAATTCACACAAACATAAGCTCGTTAGGTTCTAAATGTAACTCAAATGTTTGTTAATACAGATACATTTTTCTGGTTTGTGAACTCTTGTCTCATTGCTCACTGAACCAACAACGCCATGTCTCTTAGCAAATTGTGTTTTTAATTTAAAAACAAAAATTATTTAATTATTAAATAGAACTCATGACATGTGGCTTCAAATCTTTTGGTTTATATTATCCTTACGTATAAGTCATTCCATTTAAACAGCTCTCCAATACTTCCTCTCTTCTGCCAATCAGTTCATGTCTACGTATCAAATACATTGCTTATTATACTGGATATACTTACAAGTTTTTACTGATATAACCGGAATAATGAGAGAGCTAGTTAAGCAAAATTGCGAATAATTGAAATATTCACCTCATAAACTAAATCATTGAGCTATTCGTATCACGCGGTCAATTATGTGTCTGACTTTCAAGAGTGAAAATGACGAATGTATGCCACAATTGAACCGACTAAACTATTGTTATATGAATCGCAAATTCTAACAGTCGTAGTCAAGTATCAGGTGAAATAT
>OX246737.1:69547313-69564813 GCA_945910005.1 Isoperla grammatica | reverse complement strand
ATTTCTGTAATTGATTGCATTGATGCATGATGATGGAATTGATTGCATACATTGATTGATTGCATTGATTGTTTGATTGAATTTATTGAATTTATCTTATGAGATGAGTACCGTTAAATCAAATTCTTTTATGGTTTAAGTAAGACTGTATATTCGTGACCAAACGGAAATTTACTATGAAATGCCTATGTAATATTTTGCCCCCATTTTTTTTTTTTTTTTTTTTTTTTAGAAGTATCAAGTAACTAAGTGAATTCTTAACCGATTTTCTCACACTATATCTTGTGAATGTTCCAAGTTTTAACATGATCGAACTCTCCATTCGACCGCTATCGCGAGACAGAAAAAACAAAGCAGAAATGAACGAGTGCCATGAAAGTAGAAAGAGACGCTTGCTTTACTCGCATTTTAAATGTAAACTAGCCTATTTGATAACAAAAACATTGCCCAAGTCTTCCCCAGATATAAGATTGTAAAGGGATATGATAATCATATATAAACATATTTTATAGCAACTGCTATTTCAAAAGCGTTCTCTCTTGGTGTATTGATTTTGCCGGAGTCGTTATGTGATGCTTTGCTCGCACAGTAACATTTTATCATCTTCTTCTGTAATTCAGATGTGTGAAAGAGATGGATTTAAATATACAAACGTAAATAAAGTGAAATGTGTTCCATAAATACTCTAACGATATCATTTTGTCTTGTTTGGATGGGTAATCTGAAAATCTTCCATACTACAGCGTTAGGTTTTGAAAAAGTACACACATGTTATTTTTCTGTCATATAATCTGATTTTCACAGAGAAACGTCAGTGATGTATGATAAGTGGCGTTCCTTTTATGCACTCTATACGTATGAAATATAAACTTCTGACTGGGAAACTTTGTGAAGAGAAAACTTTGTTTATTATGTTAGCTGATCCGTTGGAGTTACAGCTAGACGACGTTCATCGCAAACAAGTAGAAATAAGTATAAATCCATTAGTTACGAGCATAGGACTATCCTTCATACATTTCTTAGATTATTTGATTCTGACTCCGCAGTAGTTCATAGAATGTTAAACATGCTGCATATTATGTAAAGTAAATATTTTGTAAGTATCTGTAAATAAATAAAACAAAACTGCTCTGTTAAATAAAAAATTATCGCATTTTAACAACCTCAAACAAATTAATAAACATGTCCGTAGTTTCTTACACTTTGTAAACACAAAATAATTTAATATATAGATTATATTATGATAACCTAATATATCTAATAAATTGACGTGTCTAACAAAAAAGAAAGTATAAATGATTTTACTTTTTAGAGACATATTGTAACATGAAGTTATTCTTAGTTTTATATTAATTTAATTTACTAATTAATTAAATTTATTTATTTTCAGAAGTTGACCGCCATTTGACTTACTCATAAAACTATTTCATAACTCTCCTCTTCTCAGTAAATTATCAATAATAAATGATTCATTGATTTATTTGTTGTACATTTAAAGACCCATAGTTTGCCTAATTATGCTTTAGTACGATGCAGATCCACTGGCACCGGATTTAGAGCACCACATGTATAACACATGTTTCAATACGTGCGAAGATTTCTGAACTTCTTTCGTACAGGCTAGATTTATTGTCCCCTCTCATCACCCAAATCAAGTTAGAATAATCACATTATGATTATATAATTTGGGATGAAGCTAATCAGTTTCATTAAAAAATAAAAGGGGTTTCATTGTTTTGTCTCACTGTAAACGATCATGCACTATTACCAATGTCAATCGATAATTCGATCAACCTCAGTTCGGTAAATGCTAAATTTTAAAGTATTGAAAACAGCTTCAATCAAATAGAGCAGAAGGGTTTCATCTAATACTATAATATATACAACATATCGGACGGTATTTGATTATTTGATTTATTTTTTTATCAGTATTGTACTTGAATAACAATAGTTTGAAAGTAGCGAGCATCAAACTAATGCTGATCATTTATTGTCTCAACATTTCAAAAGGTTTCAAGTGTACTTCTCTTTTCCCGTTAGCATAGAAAGGCGTTCCCACTGATACTACATGGTCGTTAGCTCTTTCAGACCAATGCTCATCTCGTGTTTGTCCCTACAAGTTTCAATGTTTTTCCAACTCACCACATTAGATGTAGTTTCTTTTTGTTCAACCAGCCCTGCCACTCAGCGGGCGCATCGAGGCGAATACATCACTGTACAGGCGACTTTAGGCAACACTGCATCTCATCAACACTAGTGCACTCTCCGAGATTAACGCGCATCGGTTT
Source organism: Isoperla grammatica (assembly GCA_945910005.1). Taxonomy (NCBI): domain Eukaryota; kingdom Metazoa; phylum Arthropoda; class Insecta; order Plecoptera; family Perlodidae; genus Isoperla; species Isoperla grammatica. The sequence continues at coordinate 69,562,525 of OX246737.1, read as the reverse complement.
GCAACAGATCCAAACAATTCAGAAAGAGAGAGAGAGAGAGAAAATGTAGACATGGAGTTACTCGTATAACGGACGTCTTTGGAGTTTCAATAAACCCATCACAAAATATTGTTTTCAGAATAAAAGAGAGATTGAAAGAGGAGACATTGATTTTTGACGAAAAACACATAACTCGATCATTTAATTCCGAAACAATTTGATTTTATAATTAAAGATTGTTTTGACGATTATATGATTGTCTCTGGGGAATAGAAAAATTGTGCCTGCTCTCTCAGAAGACAACCATCCTTTCTAATTAAAATGGAAATTTGTATTTGTTTCCTGGTTAATCTTTTTTCAATTATTACAACTCTTGGTGCTGCATCCCGTGATATTAGTCTAACAATGTTTGTAATAGCATTGGTTTATTATTTGATTCCCATATTTAAAACCATTTCCCTGCGGAGAGCGACTTTAGTCGAAGTAGGAAAATAACCATCGGACGCAAAATTCGACCTTATAGTCGATCCTCTGAAAAAACCTGAGGTTAACAGGCGATGTTCGACTATGGTCGCTGTGTCTCTACTAGATCTCAGTAGCATTCATGTAATATGTATGTGTAGCAGTATGTATTCTTGGGATGTTTTATCTACGCGTTTTATCTTAAAAAAATAATAAAAATGTTTTAGGTAAAATTAAATAATTCCATTTTTGTGGTGTTTTTGAATAATTTTCCTGAAAGAGCAGTTCTTAATGACGTCGCGAAAAAGCTAGAAGTAAGTCATAATCTAGATGATGGTAAAAAATAAAAGATTCGTTACAAAACTATTTTAATTTTAAATGTAGTACCAGAAGCATTCACCTTTTATTTCAAATGTCCCGGAAAGTCTCAAATCATCGGCTATCCATATTGAAAAGGTATGTTGGCGACGCAACAAAACGCAAAAACAAAAACCTACGAACCGGCAGTTATATTTGGTCCAAGGACCATAAAAGAACGGTTATTACGTGGGCATAATAAAGACATAAGAGAATATATATATATATATTTATTTATTGTTGTTTATATACATAATAAGTATATAAACCAAACGAAAATGCAAAAATTGTGCACAAAAAATGGCCAAGCCCAAAACGGAGAAGATCAACCGTTACTAACCAAAGAGGGCACATGTACAAAAAACGAAGGCTCAACATTTAAAGGGATGATATCTTAAATTGTGGTCAAGCCAATTACTTTATTTCCAGTAATTAATGAAATAAACAAACATATAAATGTTTACTTCAATTAATAATAAATAAATAAATATATTAACAACAATTACAAAATTAAATTGACTTATTGAAACGTTTCGAGGTGTGAAAACAAAATTAACACTCTTAATTTATAATTAAAAGCTTGGCCGATGAATTTGCATTCTCAGTTTAATTTTATTTTCTAAGTCCTGAAATGTTTCTTGAGTTACATATAAAATTGATTCTAAAGTTCATTAGCTTGATGCGTTATTGTCATTATCATTATTGCTTTAAGCCTTTAATAGTACGTAATTTAATAGTACGTAATGTTAATAATATATGACAAAAAGCCAAATTACAAATTCATCGGCCAAGATTTTAATTATAAATTAAGTGTTTTAATTTTGTTTTTCCCACCTCGAAATTTTTCAATAAGTAAATTTAATTCTGCAATTATTGTTTATATATCAATTATTAACTGATGTAAACATTTATAAATTTGTTTATTTCTTTAATTACTATATTTATATATTGATAAATAAATAATTGGCTTGGGCACAATTTTAGATATCACCCGGCCCTTTAAATGTTGAGCCTCTTTTGAAATTGGCGTTTTTTGTACGTGTGCCCTTTTTGGTTTGTAACGGTTGATATTCGCCGTTTTGGGCTTGGTCTTTTTTTTTGCAAATTTTTCGCATTTTTGTTTGGTTATTAGTTAACTGAAGAATTGTTTATGATCTGTACGGCTTAGTACCTTCCATACGCAACATCCGTTCGGGATGAAATTTGAAATGGGTGGTCTAGTGGTAAACGTCCACCGATTAAAGATAATTTGAGGTTTCCATTTATTATGGTTTTGCGTCGGCAACATCGTGTGTGAAGTGCACTTCGATGCGTGCAGTAAGAGTCGCGTAGTGGAAGCTCGCACATGGCTTGACCCGGCGCGCAAAGATACTGGCTCCACTTTTCTAACTTTCAGTATTAGTTAAACTTCCATGAGCGCAATCTTTCGTACTGAAGGGAATTGTTAATTTGTCATTCGATCAATAATATTTCCATTCAATGGCCCGTAACCCCTATAGTCTGTAGTAGCTTGCTGGAATGCATACGTTACTGTTATGCTTACGCTGAAGTACTTGGTTGAAGTGCTCGGTATACAGGATATTGGGGTAGTTTAGTTAGGAAGTGATGTTTACGGGATTGTTTAAAGAAAAACATTAATAGCATTCCCTTTTGACCGAGGAAACCACAAAACATAGTTGTGATAATTTCCGGTGGAAAATATAAACTAATTCAGTTTTCACCTCCATTCAACAACTTTGTTGTAGAAATAAAACTGGAAAAAAGCAATTATTGATCAAGAAAAGAGCTCCCTCTTTGAGTGTGGTTTTAACTCAAGAAGATCCTCCCGTTTACTATTCTCTTAACGATTTTTTTTAATTGCCGTGATTTTTAATTTTCGATGTAGAAGTTCCGTAAGGCCATTCCAGCCCGCTATCAAATATGCATATTGTTTAATCATTACCAGCTGTTGATATATGACGCAATGTGACCACACTTACATCCCCCCACCCCGCCGAGCCTAGGTATCAGCAGGCAGCCGAGTTACTGGACAGTCGAGTTACAGACACTGTGGGAGCAAGTTCGTGTCGCACGCTCCTCTAGCGTCAACTAATTACGTACGTTTTCGCTCTCTGACATTTTGATGAGTAACAGTGCTGGAGACTTCAAGTCAATTCTCAATTATACGTAAACGTAAAGGATGCCTTATTATGACTAAGAAGTTTAAGGCATGGGTTTTGGTTCTTTCCGCATAAAATTTTAATCGATTAATGTCCAATGTTTACTCGTTTATTTATCGGTACACAAAAAAATTGTTGTAGTTTAGTCCCTGTTTATGCTACAGCCATGTAATTTCATAGTCGTTATTTCATACGTATTTCAAATCGAGAAAAATATTTAAAACGTCACATTTAGTATTTTGTAACCGTGGAGCCAGCACCGTAAAGTTGGAAGTGTATACGGCCGGTACGCGTAGAAACAACATGGTTTTTCTTTTTTTCTTCTGGTCATACTCGGGGTGCCTCGGGTAAAGATATTTTGTTTTTGTAGCTTGTAAAAAAAAATGTTTCAAGACTGTGTGCAAAGGGAAGGAATAGCCTTAAGAAAAAATAATTGACTGACTCGAAACCATGACGTAATTGTGGGACCATCCTAGCTCTAACAACCGTGGGTTGGAAATAAAAATTGTTTTAAAATCCTGGTAAAATCGGAGATAAATTAAAAGTGAAACTGAGATTTAGTTTAAATGAACTTCATTTTTGTTTTTCTTGGATTGACTGCAGTCTGAGAAATTATCATGATATTGGTTCATACAAACACTGCAAGTGCAATATTTTATAATCGCAATCAAAATGTAAGGTTAGATACTGACCACCTCAGTTACAGAAGAAATGCATTTTCTTTGGGAGACAACACAATATATTCTATCTTCATGTCTGCCATGTGCATCATGTGGGTGAGATCAGTTATATAATCGGTGTTATTTGAAGACATTCAACAAGTTCTGACCTAGGGTATTATTGAATCTGTGGCCGTCACTAGAGACCAGAATACACACACCGCATGTCGTACAACCGCACGTGCGTATACAGACTAGCTCTCCGCTGTGATTTAGGTATCTTGCGACACATTCATTGATGTGTCACATTCCCTTTTAAAAATCGAAATTTATTCCATTATAAGTTCTTTGGATTTTACATAGAATTTTTAATTTCTAATATTATGAATGTATTTTTATGGAATGTTTAGATTTAACTCGTGATACAATAAATTTGAATATTAAACAACATTATTTCTCAAACTTTTAAGAACCTTTCTAGGCTACTACGAAATAGGGTATGACCAAGAATACAAAGTAAAATTCCTAAATTGTATTGCATTTTTTTAATTTAAAAGTTTGGTATAATGCGGGAACTAGACTACACAGTTATCTATATCATTATCGTGAAAAATCCGTTCACAAACTATAGTGGTAATATTTAATAACGTAATGAGTTACTTCACAATCGTGCTCATAATCTTTTTTTAAGACAAAATGTGATTTACACACTTTTACATGCTACAGTTGAACATGCTCTATGGTTATCGTACTCACACCAAGAACCTAAAATATGCTCGAACGTAAATTAAACCCATTGGCGTTTATGAGCATTGCGCCACGCTAAATAACGAATGGTTTAAGCTGTATGTGATATTGCCCATGGTTCTATACATCACTTTTAATGGAGGTGGAGGAAAATTAAATTGAAAATGTTTATCTATTGGTAAAACTTGTTTTGTGACGTGGACAGCTGCCTCGCTTATTGTTTTTGAGGCCAAAAATACAACACAGCACTTTCCATCCATCAGATAGATAAATCATATTGTTTTAAAAATAATTTATAGAAAATATGAATTAAGAAAGAGAAGAACACAGTTATTAAAGCGAAACATGGCGTATTAAGACGAAAGACCCTACCTTAAGGCTGGTCCACACAAGTTTTGAAGACATAATCCTCAGTTAAAACATCATTGTGATACAATACAAATTAATTGAAATTTGTATTATCCATTGTTAATCATAATAGCCTTGCTTACAAAAATTCCTGCACATCTTACAATTAGTTCGTCAGTATTATTAAAGTAGATGGTCCGTTGACTTGAGATTTTAGTAACTTGTTTTAATATTTAAGCGTAAAGTTTGACAATGCCCAACTTTATGACAATGAATAACGCATAACAACAACGTCTTAAAACTAAAACTTTGTGTGAACGCCAGTACGTGTGTTTCCTATGATCCAACTTTACGACTACGCGTTAAACCTTAAATCTTATGTCTTAAAAATCTGTGTGGACCAGCCTTTACGCTGCACTTGACTTGGCAAAAGTAGAAATATACAAACAAACGTAAAAATAAAAAAAAAGTTGTTTTAGGGAGAAAATAACTAGGCCTATATTAATTGAAAAATGTACATTATGTGCATTTACTAGAGGAAACATAAATGCATCCATATAATTGTGATATAATTACATTACAATGTGTTATAAGTATGATAAGGAAATTCGTACATAAGGCCCACACATTGTGTAAAGAGGTATTGGTTTCCTCACATCGACACGAGTAGTAAGTAACAACGGAATATTACATCTCTACTTTAAAGATACGTATACATATAAGCACTTTACAGGTATATTGGCAAATCATCGAGATATATAGTATAGGTAAATATATTTAACTTTAATGCGTTTAATAATTTCACAAAACTCAACAAAGCACTAGAATACACTTTTTAAAGTCATGATTTTTGTGGCTTACACGATATGGGAGTAGGGGTTGGTTATGATGGATTGAATCGTTATGGATTCGACTCATGAGTTAGTATAATGGATTGAAATTGATCACTTATCGGCTACAATACTACAAGTCCATCATGCACTATGCACTGTGCAGTGTGCATTCATTCATACACTAATAAAGGTTGAAACAACAAAGAGGTATACACACATTTTGCTGTACAATTCTGGGTTGTTAACAGATATATTGATGAGCAGTGTGATTATTTTGTGGGTTTGAGAAAAAAAGAATGTGTCCAGTAATTGATTATGACGCTTTGGTGTTAAGAGTTGGAAACATGTGTAGTTTTTCAGGTATTACATTAACTATAAATTTAAATGTTTACTTGTGTACTTTACATTAGTTTAAAATTATAATTAGATGGCTATCTATGTATATACTCAGACACATAGCAATCTAGCGTATATTGTGTGTTACAGAAATGCAATCTATGTGAATTGGAACCAACGCAACCTATAGATATAGCTCCATATAGAGAGGCCCTTACAGTGGAATCTATAAAGTTGTTAATAGAATTATTGTCATGCATTATCTAGTAGAGTATTTGTTTATCTACTATCTTCTATGGAACAAGAAACACTATGAAAAATATACAAGATGCATTGTATATTATTCTAAGTGTTAATAATCTACAGTATGGGTACATAAGATATAGGAAGGTGTCAATATCAACGAAGAAATCAGCAGATTTAAAAATACTCATGGGCATTGACAAAATAGCGGCATTTACAGGTATTGTTGAGATAACTCTTCTTTAACCCTACTATTGGACAGGGTCATATTTGACACTGAATTATGCAGGAAAGCCTTGGTAGGGAATAACCCCAAGGTCATTTTAAAGGGATAGTCAGGTAAAAAACTAAAAAATCACCAATGAGTCATAAGTGCATGAAATTCAGTTATGTGTAAAATAAAATTGATATTATAGGTTGCTTCATTCAATGCAAGAAAATAAAATATAGTGAAAATTTAGCTATTCTACTAGATTCCCTTCGCCAGCTTTGCTGCATTTTAAAAGTATTAATATTTTTACCCATTCCTTTGATTGTCAAAATGTTAGCAGCATCCAGTGCAAGTGTAAAAGTAAACTTAAAATTGATTCAGTTTACAGCCATCCGTATTTAGGAGTGGACATCGATCAAAACTTTTGCTGGGATGTGCATATATCACGAGTATATAGTAGGGTTAGGTCTCTTTTGAATCAACTGTACAAATTAAAGTTTATACTGCCTTTTACTCTTTTAAGAACGGTTTATATTGCGCTTGCTGAGTCCGTCATTTCATATGCCTTGACAGCATGGGGTAATGCTTCGTTTTCAAATATAAAACATATTCTTCTACTGCAGAACAGAATGCTTAGGTTAATATCGTCTAATAGACCAAATGATTTATGTTTTACAATAAGTGGGTTATATAGAATGTGTGATGTCCTTCCGTTAATGCATTATTTATATATAAATTGGTGTCGAAGTTTTACTACCAGGATATGTTTAAAAACGTAATAGACCATAGTTTGTATACTCGTGCCAAAGAAGCCGAGTTTTTTTAAAATACCTAAGTTTGACAATAAGTAGCCTACGGCAAGCGTGCATTGGAATATTGTGTGCCATTTAATTTTATTAAGCTTCCCAAAGACCTGAGGAACTTGGATAGTATAAGTACTGTGAAAAGGGAATTAAAAATGTTTTTGTTTTTGTTAAGTGATACTATCGCACAAAGTTAATAGGATTCGAAGAATATGCTCAATTGTTTTGTATTTTGTATTATATTATATCATTTTATAGTTATTTTGTATTAAGAAATGTATTCATGTTGTAATAGGTGCTGGAGTCTAGATTACTTTCATTTAGCTTTGTTTGTTTTCCCCACAGATAGGCTACGTGTAGCTTTGTGGGATTGAATCGAATGTAAATTAACTGGGTTCTTATAATAAAGAGAAAAAAATATTATTATTTTTATTATTATTATTATCATTATTATTATTATTATTATTATTATTATTATTATTATTATTATTATTATTATTATTATTATTATTATTATTATTATTATTATTATTATTATTATTATTATTATTATTATTATTATTATTATTATTATTATTATTATTATTATTATTATTATTATTATTATTATTTTTATTATTATTATTACTATTATTATTATTATTATTATTATTATTATTATTATTATTATTATTATTATTATTATTATTATTTTATTGTTACAATACATACAAACTCGGTCAAAACTGGCATAAACATGTTGTACGGACACAAATGTCAAGTATTTCCATGTGTTTACCTTATTAAAATCTACTTAGAACTACTTAATATATCATTGTCCACATTATTTTTTCCAAACCGAACTGTGGATGCTATGTACGGTCGTGGCCGATTTGTACTCATCCTAGCATTCGCTCTTATTATTATTATTATTATTATTATTATTAGGGGAATGCAGCCTTCTGCATGACACGCACGTGCTTGTCCTTCAGGTGGAGCTTCTCTTTCGCAGCTGACCACTCTTCGGTGACCAGACCGTTGACGGAGATGACGACAGGAACTATCTCAACGGACCTCAGCTTGTATATGTCCTTGAGTTCGACGGTGAGTGGCTGGTATTTACGCCTTTTCTCAGCTACTATGTTGATCACATGGTTGTCTCACGGGACGGCGATGTCGATGATGGTTGCTGTTTTAGCCTTTTTGTCAAACAAAACCAAGTCTGGCCGATTTGCCTCGACCGCTCTGTCCGTGACAATGGGTGAGTCCCACAGCAGCTTGGCGCATTGGTTACGCAGGACTTGCTCGGGATTGCACTTGTCGTACGGTGTTTCTACCTCTTCCAGGCTGTACTCCTTGGCCAGCGCTTGGTGGACCACTTTCGCAACTGCGTTATGACGCTCCAAATACTGCTTGGGAGCTAACACAGGGCATCCACCTGCGATGTGCTGGATGGTCTCGCCAGCTTTCTTGCAGAGACGGCAGCGATCTTGGACATCGGTTTTGATGTGTCGCTCATAGTTCTTGGTGCGCACCACTTGATCCTGAATGGCAAAGACGAACCCCTCCGTTTCAGCGAAGAGGCCCGCAGTTCGGAGCCATTCCGTCGAGGCTTTCAAGTCGGTGTGCTCCCCAGTGAGCTCGGCTGCAAACCTGCCGTGAAGGGGCTTCTCCCTCCACTGTTGCATTCTCTCTGCCGGCGTCTTAATGCTGAGGTGTACTTCTTCGGATGAAGTGACGTATAATCTTGTCCTGCGTGCAGATGGCTTGGTGCAGCTGACTCTCTCGAGCTAAAAAGTAAGCTCGGAGTCGCTGCTTATTATTATTATTATTATTATTATTATTATTATTATTATTATTATTATTATTATTATTATTATTATTATTATTATTGTTATTATTATTATTATTATTATTATTATTATTATTATTATTATTATTTTTATTATTATTATTATTATTATTATTATTATTATTATTATTATTATTATTATTATTTTAACTATTATAATTATTATTATTATTATTATTATTATTATTATTATTATTATTATCTTTATTTATCACATCACCAGATGGCAGGTACATTATTAGTCTACAGCACCAAAGGTGATCCTCACCTCTTAGGTGCTGCAACCACACATTACAAAATATGACATTACAAAGATTTTACACATTACAAAGATAATTACATTTTAAAAAGATTTTACATATCACAAAGATTATTATATTACACATAAATCAAATATAGTTGAATTCATGACACCGCGTGGCCCTGCGGTGCGACGCGGTACGAACCCGGGCCAACCCAAAACACCCGCACCGCATCGCAGGACCACGCAATGTCATAAATTCTACATAAAACAATTATATAAACATAACATAAAGACTTCAATATAAAAACTGATATCAAAATATTATAGAACCTTTCTCAAAATGCGAGCAGTACCCAGAATGGCTGTCTTCTGTAGTTCCCTTGTGTTATGTTGTCCTGGTATATCTTCTAAATAATTTTGAAATGTTTTGCTGATGGCACCTGTCGCTCCAATTATGATCGGGATTACCTTTGTCCGCATCCCCCACATTCTCTGGGTTTCAATTATTATTATTATTATTATTATTATTATTATTATTATTATTATTATTATTATTATTATTATTATTATTATTATTATTATTATTATTATTATTATTATTATTATTATTACTATCATTCTTCTTCTTATTATTATTTTATTGCTGCAATACATACAAACTCGGTCAAACCCGGCATACAAAAAAAGCTCGTATGATGGCGGCGAACGCCAGTATCGTGTTTAAGGTGCTCCGGGTTTTAGGCATTATTTTATTAGTGAAACTAGCCGGATCTACTGGGAAAATGTACGTGCGGGAAGAGGTTTCGAAAACGCTCAGGTATTGTGAATCATTTCTCGTTTAAAACAGCATGGTGAGTAGTAAATGTAGTGTTTTGTGTTTTACACTGTGCGCGAGCTCCGTGGTCCACCCGAGACACATGTGGGCAGGCACCAAACGCTGTTCGCGACGTTGCCAAACGTTCCAAACTCGGACAAGTCGATCACCTGCCTCATAAAGTGCTGTCCCCTTCTACCTACTGTCTCTCGCGGGTGATGTCAGCTTGAACCCGGGTCCAGATTTTGCGACTTAGTGTTGTCAAGTATGTCAATCAAAGGGACGAAAAAAACAAATTTTCATCTCGTGTACATTGTGCAACGCTGTAACACACCGGACCTGTGCACCGAAAGGCCGCAAGCACTACAGCAAGAACGCAAGAACTTTCCTCTGTTGGAATTGCACAATGCCCAGAACCCTCAGACTCCTTCTTCTAGAGCAGCGACTCTGAATCACTCGACGACTGTGACATATCATTGAACAACCGCATCAACAACGCCACGATACTCTCGTTCAACGCGAGGAGCCTCAACAACCCTACAAGGAGGCCCTACATCCGCGCCTGGTTAGCAGCACACAACGCGCCAATAATATGCGTCTGCGAAACGTGGCTATCACTGATGCTGTGAGTGACAAAGAAATATTCGACAACTCTTACCGAGTATTCCGAAAGGACAGGAAACGAGTTGGTGGGGGCGTTTTGATAGCCACACACTCCAGTTTAAAAGTCACTGGAATACATAAGTTAGAAAATGAAGCCGAAGTAGTCTGGGTGGAAATCAAAATAGGTAAAAAAAAATTGCTGTGCGGCTCAGCAGCCTACAGAGCTAAAACAGACGACTTCCTGGATAAACAGTAAATGCTCTTCATTGAAAACGCGCAAAATGCTATGAACGATTATTCAGCTGTGTTGCTACTTGGTCACCTTTATATGCACTGGTATGATAACCGCATTTTTGAAACCTTTTGGGAAAATACCTATATTGAAACTTGTGTTGACAATGTGTTTTAAAGGCTTTATTATATATAATTTAACTATTTGTATTGTTGAAGCTTTGGTTTGATCTATTCCTGGTGCTTTATTACTTTTCAATTCGTCAATACATTGTGCTATCTTGTACTCGCTGGTTTTCAATAAAAAATAGTTTCATTTCAATATTCACAAAATCGCATGTGAAATTCTGCTTAAAATATACACAGTACATTAAACCGTTGTTATAATGTGCTATGAATACAATGGGATTCACTTCCCACACATACAGATTAAGAACCAAAACAACACCTTCAGGTTAAACCCCTGTTTATGCGTTAGTGCGCTCACAGCACGAGACGGGTCTTTTAGTTTAACGACCACTCGGATAGAATTAGCCGAACGATTTCCTACATTTTATTACCAAGAATTGGGTCAACAGCCTCGATACAGCCCACAAATTCTAGAGTGGCTCATCAATCAACAAAAAGGCTTACCGGTATATCCGTATGTTGGCAGAAGTGTTCACTCTCCAGTCGTCAGGCGTGCCAGTCTTGACGGTTCCCACCAGAGATTACGTGGGCGAGTGTTTACACCCCACACGTGCTGCGTAAACCTAACCTAGACTATCTTTGCATTCACACAAGAAACAACAACAAACAGCCAGACCATCCACGGGGTGACGAATCTGAATCTTGTCCCATGAGTCAACGCAATGTTCAAAACTATTTACGCAATACGAGTACAGAGAATACGGAATACGGATTTTAAAAGAGATGTTTATGAAGAGAAAAAGTTAATGTTTGGATATAAGTAAATCTATGTAGCTCTACGACTATCAGTTTTAAAACTATAAAATATGTTACAATGAAGTTATCTGGTAGTACAACATGAACATAGAAATAACCTTGAACAAGTCCCGAGACAGCTGTGAGCGTTGGTTGTCGTTCAAGACGGACTCACGAGACAAGCGACCATTACGCACGTGCGTAAGCGCGACCAGACATCGCGAGCCGGTGTCCGAAGTCAACTGGGACCGTGCACAGGCGGGTAGACGACCACGTGGACTCACGCGCATGCGTACGAGGTCGTCTTGGTCGATACCGCTCCAAGGAAGACACTTTCCTTAGTTTATTACTTCATCCTTACCTTAGTCTTCTTTGACTAACGAGATGGGGGTGGCGGAGATTAACTCTATTAGTAATCCATGATTAAATTTACAAAGATAAATGTTTTAAAATCATTTAGGTGGTTTAACAATGATAATAAATAATATTCTACATTTACTTATTAGCCAAAATGTTCAAATGGATACACTATTGCAAATTCAGAAAACTAACACACAGATTGTCTACAAAACCAAACACAAAGAGGATTGCAACTTAGGTTAGGGTTTACAGATATAAATTCTTAGTACAATAATACTTAACTTTATGTGTGCACAAAAAGTTCACAATTAAAAACGTTGTCTCTATACTTATAGTCGAACAGTATGAAGAAATGTATTATTCTGAAAACGTTTTGAGTTTGTGGTAGACGTTTGAGTGGTATCGAGCAAATGCACGGTAGAGATAATGCTGATTGATTGATTAATGAGTCGTTAAGCCCCATTAATCAATCAATGAGCATTCACGTGTATTATAAGCTCATCGTTTCGAATAGAAAATTTGCAATATAAAATATGTCATAACCTTTATAATGATCATCCATCGTAAACAAAATTTAGACAAAATATACATAAATGCATAATTTAGAAAATGAAACAGAAAGTAAAAAAAAGGTACGGTGCAACAGATAATTCAACACACTTGTAGAACGACTTTAAAAAAAAAACTCCTTGAAATCTAGTGTGTGTACAACTTCATGGTGTAAAAACAGATTCAAAACACAGTGTATCACGCACTTTCCAATGCATTTCAACGTTGTCTAGTTTGGCTAAATTATATAGACAAATTCTTAGTATCAGTTTATTTCAGTGCCTATTTTTGCATTAAAGGATACAGCAGTATTGCTGTAACATGAAGTCAAATTACCAAACAAAGTACTCCACGACTAGTAGGCCTAGCGTACCTGTAAAGTGCAGGGATTTGTTAAGAGCTGATGCAAGAATGACTAATGCTGTACAGTGGCAAGCTCCTATTATTATTATTCATAATTACTATTTCATTCAATCATGAAACAGTGCTTACGTAAAATATGTTAGTGCAATAAATAAATGGTTTGTTTAAACGTGCGAGCGATCAATATGACAATTAAACTCTGAAAGTGATGAGTATGAACCACGCTGCACTGACGAGGTAAGGTGTGTGATTAGTATGAACCACGCTGCACTGACGAGGTAAGGCGTGTGATGAGTATGAACCACGCTTCACTGACGAGGTAGGGCGTGTGATAAGTATGAACCACGCTGCACTGACGAGTTACGGCGTGTGATGAGTATGAACCACGCTTCACTGACGAGGTAAGGCGTGTGATGAGTATGAACCACGCTTCACTGACGAGGTAGGGCGTGTGATAAGTATGAGCCACGCTTCACTGACGAGGTAAGGCGTGTGATGAGTATGAACCACGCTTCACTGACGAGGTAAGGCGTGTGATGAGTATGAACCACGCTTCACTGACGAGGTAGGGCGTGTGATAAGTATGAACCACGCTGCACTGACGAGGTAAGGCGTGTGATGAGTATGAACCACGCTGCACTGACGAGGTAAGGTGTGTGATGAGTATGAACCACGCTGCACTGACGAGGTGAGGCGTGTGATGAGTATGAACCACGCTGCACTGACGAGGTGAGGCGTGTGATGAGTATGAACCACGCTGCACTGACGAGGTGAGGCGTGTGATGAGTATGAACCACGCTGCACTTACGAGGTAAGGCGTGTGATGAGTATGAACCACGCTGCACTGACGAGGTAAGGTGTGTGATGAGTATGAACCACGCTGCACTCACGAGGTAAGGCGTGTGATGAGTATGAACCACGCTGCACTGACGAGGTAAGGCGTGTGATGAGTATGAACCACGCTGCACTGACGAGGTAAGGCGTGTGATGAGTATGAACCACGCTGCACTGACGAGGTGAGGCGTGTGATGAGTATGAACCACGCTGCACTGACGAGGTAAGGCGTGTGATGAGTATGAACCACGCTGCACTGACGAGGTAAGGCGTGTGATGAGTATGAACCACGCTGCACTGACGAGGTAAGGTGTGTGATGAGTATGAACCACGCTGCACTGACGAGGTAAGGCGTGTGATGAGTATGAACCACGCTACATTGACGAGGTAAGGCGTGTGATGAGTATGAACCACGCTGCACTGACGAGGTAGGGCGTGTGATGAGTATGAACCACGCTACATTGACGAGGTAAGGCGTGTGATGAGTATGAACCACGCTGCACTGACGAGGTAAGGCGTGTGATGAGTATGAACCACGCTGCACTGACGAGGTAAGGCGTGTGATGAGTATGAACCACGCTGCACTGACGAGGTAAGGTGTGTGATGAGTATGAACCACGCTGCACTGACGAGGTAAGGCGTGTGATGAGTATGAACCACGCTACATTGACGAGGTAAGGCGTGTGATGAGTATGAACCACGCTGCACTGACGAGGTAAGGTGTGTGATGAGTATGAACCACGCTGCACTGACGAGGTAAGGTGTGTGATGAGTATGAACCACGCTGCACTGACGAGGTAAGGCGTGTGATGAGTATGAACCACGCTGCACTGACGAGGTAAGGTGTGTGATGAGTATGAACCACGCTGCACTGACGAGGTAAGGTGTGTGATGAGTATGAACCACGCTGCACTGACGAGGTAAGGCGTGTGATGAGTATGAACCACGCTACACTGACGAGGTAAGGCGTGTGATGAGTATGAACCACGCTGCACTCACGAGGTAAGGCGTGTGATGAGTATGAACCACGCTGCACTGACGAGGTAAGGCGTGTGATGAGTATGAACCACGCTACACTGACGAGGTAAGGCGTGTGATGAGTATGAACCACGCTGCACTCACGAGGTAAGGCGTGTGATGAGTATGAACCACGCTGCACTGACGAGGTAAGGCGTGTGATGAGTATGAACCACGCTACACTGACGAGGTAAGGCGTGAATGTAAAAAAGAAGTGTTTGGTAGGCCTACGCGTTCAGTGACTTCAAGAAAACAGTTACCGGTATTGCTATTAATGAGCAACAACAATGCTGATCATAGAAGCA